>QKMX01048737.1:0-12619 GCA_003401595.1 Venustaconcha ellipsiformis
ACCAACCACTTTATTGTATCTTACATGACCATTACACTACAGAGCTCACAAGTAGGCTACCACCTCCTGCCCTGTAAATGCTGCGCCAGGGATTAATCAGTTAAGACTGAACAAAAATATAGATTCAAGTATTTGTTTCTTTCAAAACTGATATTAAGTTCCCAGAAAATATTTAAGTGTCAGTAGTGATCTTTTTATCCAGTGATGCAGCTCAGTGTTTGGGTGTGTTTATTTCAGTCTACAATTTTTTGACATTTTTATTTCAGTTATGCTATTGAGCTCTTGCAGCCAAATTACTAGTCCTTAAAACCGAAATCTGCACTGGTGTGATACAAGTGGAAAGGAGACAAAAGTTTTCCTAATTTTGATGGTTGCTATTGGACTGATCATGATGCATGTCGAGGTGTGTGTGTGTGTGTGTGTGTATGTGTTGAGAAATATATATTTATTAGAATGTAAACATATTTCTTTGCTCATGTTTATATTTAGATATATTTATCAACATGAGCATTTTCTCTCTATGCAGTAATGCAGGGTGTCTTCTCAGAGGTAGTATAAACTAAGATTTTATGTACAACACTTCTGAAATTGTGGAATCCAATTTAGGTTTTAAAACTTTTTTAAGACTAAAAAGCTGTGATACTTCGATTAAATTACAAAGTATGTTAATGTGGGTAAAAAACAAAAGTTGTTGATTTGTGTGAAAGATAAAGTTTGTTGTTAGTCAGTGAATGTTGTAATATTGTCGTGAGTAGAATACCTTGACTAAACTTTTGTACAGATATGTACATTTTTAGCCATGCTTGTAAAAACTACTATGATACTTATCAGCCACAATTTTTAAAATATTGTGTCATGTCTATTACAGGTGTACCTGGTCATAATCCATTAAGAAAACTTGGACATGTCTTCATTAACATTATCAGTAGATTTGTGAGCTTTTTTGTACCAAATAGGTACCTTTCCTTGGATGAGGGGATATTCCTGTGAAGGGGTAGACTTGGCATTAAGAGTTTATTATCCTGATAAACCCATCAAGAATGGGATCATGTCTTGTATGGTCTTTGACTCTGCTAATGGGTATTGTTCCAAGTTTCAGTTGTATGTCAGTAAAACTAATGTACCTTTTGGTTATAATTGCAAAACCTGTGACCTGGCTATAAACATTATATGTAGCTGTTTTGGATAGAGTAATACTGTTCATGAACAGTTACTATTCATCTCCAAGACTGTTCCTTGACAGACTTAGGAATAAGTGTAGTTTTGACTGTATATAACACTGGACAAGGGATTCCACAAACTCTTAAGGAAGGACAAGCTTAATTGACAGTTAAATGATGCGCATTTGTCCTTTAGTAGCCATGAAGTACAGTTACAAAAAGCAGTTCATTTTCCTTGGTACAACAGGGACAGTACAGAACAGGCAAGAACAAACCCAAAGACTGGCCTTGTTATTGAAAATCCCAATATTGTTAGCCTTCATGACGAGTATATGGGGGTGGGGTAGATAAAACTAATGGTGCCGTATGAATGCTTTAATTCTAGAACACTTGAGTGTTGGAAAATTTTACTTTCATATCCTTAATTTAACAGTTTTAAACGCGTATATTTTGTATAAAAGATCTTATACAAATGTACTAAAAATGCCTCTGCTTGTTTTTAGAAGATTGATATCGCAGATTGTTCAAACCAGTGCTGTCTTAAGGCATGGGCACACTGGAACGTCGCCCAGGGCCTTGTGCTTCTAGAGGCATCATGCTGCTCATATTGTTAATGTGATAGTAGGTCCGGTAAGGAGCCCCAGTGCATTGTTTTGCCCAGAGCCTACAATGTTGTTACGATGGCACTGGTTCAAACAGCTGTCTTTGTTGCAAAATTCCATAAAGAAAGAACCAGACCATCAGGACAGGTCCTGTTTAGGATGGAGGGTCTACATTTTATCTGCAATGAAGTTTGTGGTCAAATGGAAAAACAAATAACTTGCCTCAAAGGAGTTTCCAAATAGATGAATGTGGTAGAACTACTACCATGAAATGTGGACAGTGTGGTGTTCCATATGCTAATATTTCTGGTTTTGAAAGAATGCATATTAGCATACAAGAAGATGAGAATGACACAGAATAATGGTGAATAAGTCCATGTGTTCTTACATATGGAGTTGACTAAAGTACAAAAAAAAGTAATGGTTGTAAATTGTTTGGAAATATTTGAATTGATCATTGACCACAGAGCAGCAAAGTGAGTGCTTTTACCACTGCATTTAACAGGGATATTATATGAACTGTTTTTTGAAACATAATTCATTAATTATGTTGTATTCCCGTTTTAATCTATTGTAACATTTGAAGTAGTTTCTCATTCTTTGTTAATAAACAGAACTTTTGTTTGGGAAATAAAATGATACAAGGTATTCATTGTGAAATAAGAAATTATATCAGATTTATGGATACATCAATTAATAACATTAAATATTACATATTTTTATGTTGATTGGTAGCATTTCTGTTCTTAAATAGTTGCCAACTATTACTGTTAACATTGTTTGATATTTCTTGTTTAAATGTTTAACTGCACACATTGAAGATATTGCACATTAAAATGTGACAGATTCAAGAGTCGACTTGTTATTTTTTTGTTAACTGTCTAACATTCTTCTTGATGTTTATCTCATCAAGCCCCCCTCCTCCAACATGCTTCATTGTAAAAAAGGTAGTGACATAATTATCCATTATTGGTTTCAAAGCTGATGCTGCAATAATTTTCATCTGATATACCACCCTGATATTTTCACATTTTTCCACTTGCAAGACCACAGTCAAATGGATCTGCAGATCTAGGTCTGTGTAGTTTGTTAGGACTAATTATTAGAACAACTATGAAAGTTGATAATTTATTGTTCTACATGTAAAGAATGATAAATATCACACAATACTTCAACCATAATATATTTTAATGTTACCAAAGTGGATATTATACAGTTTAAACTTCATCTGAACATCACTGAATTTTTTTATGGTATTTCTTGTTGGATGGGTTCATTGTCTGTTGTCTTGAATTAATGAAATAAGTAATGTACTTTGATGAGTAACCAAGTTGAAAAAAATGTGGTATTTTGCAAATAAGGAATGGTTTTAATGATTATTTTTGAAAAATTTGCTATTTTCTTAAATTTCATATTAATGGCTGCTATGGCAACCATAAGAAATTGTTAATTTTAATTAAAACGACTTTGTAAAGAATGTGGATTCCTTAAAGTATTTGATAGTTTCATACAATTATATGAATATTACTTCTTTTAAAGCAACATTACTGATGCTGGTAAAAAGGGAAATATGAAAAAAACTAATTTTGTGGATGTACATCACGTGAAATGAACTTGGCACTACCCAGATTCACACCATCTTTATATCCATCCTTACTTTGATTACCATATGTACTCGCAAGTTGGATCCAACTGCAGATTGCCTCAGTCTAGAGCTTCATTACATAATGCAGTCTAGAGCTTCATTACATAATGCATCTGCAAATCTAAGTCTGTGTAGTTTGTTAGGACTAATTATTAGAACAAAACAGCATAGATCCTGCTCTGCCAGTGCATTACGATGCTGTGTGTGGTTGGATCCAACTTGTACTTTAGTATATACAGTTGAATTAACTCTATGAATATGAGTGTATTATAGAAAAAGGTGCTATAGATCATTAAGGAAAAATACTATTATATGTAGTCAGATATTTTAGCTGATCTGGTTTGCTTTAGAATTTATTACATTCCATCTAAAGTAATTGTGTGCATACAAGGTATTGTGCAGCAGGTAGATATGTTATTACTATTTCTTGTGTGTTCAAAGTCTTAAACAGATATGTTGTGAATATTTTACTCTCTTTTCAGTTAAAAGCATTGGGTTTCCCAGAAGGGATGTGTATTCAAGCATATTTTGCCTGTGAGAAAAATGAGGACTTAGCAGCAAATTTTCTCCTTTCACAAACATTTGATGATGAAGAACAACAGTGATTACTTGCAGGGAGACAGTAAAGAAAGCTTACATTTTGGTGTAACAATGCTTAGAATGTTTACGGAGAATTCGTTATGAAGATTATTTGCCTGATGACCCACATATAAAAGGTGAAGATCAGAGCCACCTTACCATTTTAATGTGGATTATTTTTCAGTTGATTTGCTTATCACATGAATTTTTGTGCAGTGGCACACTGAAGCTATATGCTTTCACATAGCATGGAAAAAGAGTCCTCTTTATATGGCTGAAACAGATTCTGTGAAGTAAACAATATTTAAAAAATCTGTATTTTATAGATTTGTTTCTATGTCATGCAACATATCGTTAGCAGTGAATATTAAACAGTTAAATAGTATGGTCATTGTGCAGGGATAATTTGATTTAAAATCCAATGTCGGTGAAGGATATGCATTTATATATATATACATATATATATCCCCTCCATCTTTTACATTACAGTAATGTAGAGGAATGGTATGTGCTTATGTATTAATAGTAATTTCTGTGTCTTTTGGAGTCTGGTTTCAGCTACTTCTAAGTTGAATTTTAGACAACATATTAAAAAATCAAAATTCAATAAAACTTTGATAATGTTTGTTTTGTGTGACATGTATGAAATAGATTTATCAGAAGCAGTTTGCATTGGTACATTTATCAGAAGCAGTTTGCATTGGTACATGAGCAAGAAATTGCTTGTGAAAAAAGGTAGTTGCCTAATGGAAATTAGTTCTGCAATAATTTTATGTACATGACGTTAAAATGGGCTTTACAGGACTAGTGATTATTTGGTTGAAGTGATCCATTAAGTTTTACAAGTCAGACTAGCTTAGGACTCTAGTTCTGCATTCCACTTTAAAAAGCATTTTCAGTGTTATTTAAGTTCCATCCAGTTATACCAACAATGAATCATTGCATATTGACAGTACAATATCATTGTGCTAAAACAGATCACTGTGATCAACATTTCACACTTATGTTGGTTAGGTTTTCTGTTTTCTGTTGGATGGTTTTTCAAGCATTGTTTGCTCAAGAATTATTACAACTTTTGGTTCAGCTGTTACATTTTGGCATGTAGGTGCATCCCAGTAAGTGCAACATGATCTTAGCATAAGTAGTTCACTGTGGCCTAAATTTCCTGTTTCAGTGACTATGGTAAAGTTTTGTGTTTATGGTGCATTTTTTTGCAAAAATGGAGGTGTAAGGTCACTTGTGTTTTTTGAACATATTTCTGGTTTAAAGCTAACATTGCCTTTTTTCTTGATAGAAAAACAAGAAGGCAAAAATGTTAATCATTTGTAGTATAAAAGAAATCACAAAAGAACATTTGAAGAGAGGTATGAATGAACTGTAAAGATGAGCAACATTACTACTTGGCCACATGTCCCACAAACCACTACACCACTCATTGCTGAAATAAGGTAAAAATGAACTGAATAAATATAAGATGACAGCAGATTATATAATAAATGCTCATTGCTCTTCACAGCATCAGAGATTTTAAAGAGTTTTTTTGTGCAGGATTTCACCTGTATTTTCTGAGAAAATGTCATTTTGTTTCTTCCTCACAAGTAAAATAAATCTGAATAACACATTTATGTTGTAGTACTTGTACAATGTACCAACAACATGCATTTAGGTTGCATGTTGTTTAACAGATTGTGGTTTATTAGGTCAAAGAAATATATTGGTGTTTCATGAAATAGACTCGTGTTTAAGTTTGATACTTGTGTTTGACCATCCGATGATTAACTATTAATGGGACTAGGCATTTGTCTTCCATTGGGCTTCATTATTGCTAGATAAGATTATAACTACTGCAGTTATATTGCCACCTGTTACTTGAACTACATTCAGTGCTCAAACCATAGTTGACTGCATCTACTTCAATTCATAGAAAAAGAATATTAAATGGATCACAATACCAATAATGAATAAAATAGATATCATGAGCTAATGTCAAAAACATTCTTGATAGCAGTAATAAATAAAGCAAACTAACATTAATGATGATGATGATAAAGATTAGACAATAACAATACATAGTAATATTTTGTAACATAGTCTGTCAAGGTGATAATAAACTATTATTATTCCAGTTGCTATAAACTTTACTTGTAATATAGTCTCATTGGATTTAAGCTCTGTCCATCCATCCTTTTCCACATTGCCACTCAAACCACTTAGCTTGGTACAGGTTTGTTTGTTGTTATTTCCTAATAACTTTAGGAGGTGGCTGTTTAGCATGGAAGATTGCTTAACAGGTGTAACCTTGAAGGCATGTTTTACTGTATTATAGTATATACTTGTATTATGCTTCTTAATATTTTTGACATGGCTGGTTGAGGACCAGAAAAGCTTATGGGGAGCTCTGTTTTCCATCTGTCCATAAGCACAAGTTTGTTATCACCACTGCTTCTAAACTTCTTGGAGGATTATAATAAAACTTTACACACACATTAATTTGTTGGTCTAGTTGATCTAAATAACAATGGTATAGTTCGGACATCCATTATGGCCACCACAGTGGTTGTGTCTAAAATCTTATTGCTAATCCTCCAGAATTAGTGGTCATAGGAACATGTGGTTTTCACTAAAATCGTATGATGTCTAGTTGGTCTGAAATAAATGGTTCCAATCTGATATTCAGCCATCATGGAGATTGTTATTGGTACAACAGTAATACTGACATGAAATTTTCACAAAAAGACTTATGTCATCTAGTTGGTCCTATGTAAAAATGTTTTCAATCTGATATCTAATATGGCTGCCACAGTGGCCATCTTGAAAATTTTGTTATGACTAGTTCTGAATGAATGGTCATATATCAACATGGGGGTTTTCATTGAAAGACTTATTATGATGTCTAGTTGGTAATAAATGAAAACAGTGCCACTTAAACCACTGATGTGGTTCCCAAAATAGCCATTTTACAAATTTTGTTTTCACTACACCTCTTAAATGGATGGCCCTTTCAGCATCAGACGTTTACTGTATAATTTCTAAAGCTGTTTAGTTGGTTCTAAAAAAAATTATGCTGTTCACACATACAGAAGGGCCACCATATTGGCCATCTTGAAAATCTTGTTTTCACTGCTTCTGAATGAACTGGAAGACTTCTTATGATGTCTAGTTGGTTGAAAATCCAAATGATGCTGACCCGGCTTTCATTATGGTTACCACAGTGGCCATCTCAGAATCTTGTTATCACTGCTTGATGACTAGTAATGCTAATATTGTGTGCTTGCAGTAAAAGACTTTTTATGGTGTTTAGTGAGTCCTTGATGGAAATGGTGACAATCTGATATCCAGTGTTGACACCAAGGTAGCCCTCTGGAAAATCTTGTTATTGTTACTACTCCAAAATGGAGAATCAAAACATGGGATTTCCACAAGGAGAATTCATATTATGTTTCATTGGTCTTACATGAAAATGGTGCCAATCTGATATCCAATATGCCCACCACAGCAGCTAATTTGAAAATCTTGTTATTGCTGAAGAATAAAGTCAGAAATGGTTTTAACAACTGCCTTTAAAAGAAAGATTTTTTTCGACCAGTACAGCATAGCTCCTTTGAGTTACGCTTTTGTTTTGTTGAGTGTAAACCTGAGGGAATCATAGTCTACACATGGAAAGACATGCTATTGCATATTAGGATGAAGTCATCAGTTGTATAGTAATTGCATCCATCCATTAGTCTTACCAGCAGTTCCCAGCAATTTAGTTTTTACAGGTTAACTTGGCTTCAGATTTTTCTGTGTTAAGCAAATCTGATATGCATCTGAATAGTTATTTTGTGTAGACTCTACTTGATTTTCAACCTTCCAAGTCATTATTTAATATAGCCTGGCCCTCTGATTTGGGTTTCTGTTGCATACTTTGATACCTTGACTGTTGGACAATTTGTGGTTACATCTGTTTTCCTGGTACATGACAATGCACAAGGAAGTTTTACTGGTGACTACTATCAAAGCCAGTCACATGTTCTGGAATTTTTTATGTGAAGATACTTTTGCCAAGGCTCACACAAGCCCAAATTTGAATGATTAGATGTGGTACTTGGTGAAACCTGTGTAATTGAAATTTAGTATGTTTGGAGATGAACCTGACGAGTTCTGCAAGTTTAACCTTATTATAATTAAAGCTAATGGATTGTCAAACTTTTTGGACTGAGTTTGAGCTGAAGTTCTGAGCCCAAAATGTTTTCAGAATATGGGCTTGGACAGTGCTGTGAGAACACTAATGTGTAAGTACCTATTTTTATTCTAAGAGCACCAATGATGTAGTGGTGGTCATTATAGCTCAGCTTTACTCATGATATCATATGGAATGGTGGAAAAAACAAAACTGGTTTACAGATGTAATACAGGATCTTGAGTCGATGTAGCAACATGTTTTACATTTCAGTGATCTAATTTGGCAATATTATGGCTTGACATTGAGAATTCAACCCAGTAAGAAAATTCATTGTCGAACGTTGAGCAATGAATCATAAAAATTTTCAATGCAATATAATTTATTGTACTCAGTTTATAAGTTTTATTACAAAATAGCACATTGCCATTACCGTGCAGTTATATAAAAATGTATCTTTGTTCATTAAAGTGTCCAAATCAGCATGTGTTTTAACAATGTATGCATGCCAAAAATAGAGATGCATGCAGCTGACGTTACAAAAATCTTAATTAGAATTCAAGACTACTAAACATAAGTTTTATATCGTGTTAGCATAAATGTTGTATTGTGTGCAAGTTGTACCAGAAGACCATACTGCATAGCATTTTCGTTTGGTTGAGCACATTATTTTTATTTAAGTAGAAAATACTAATGCTGGTAAGGTTACTTAGAAGTCAATCGGTCGTTTGCTAAGCACCATATGTAAACAAGTATTGTAGAAAAACAAGAAGAAATGACACCTGATGAAAAGAGTATCATGTAGTAAGGAAAGCACAGGTACTCCAAGGACTAATAAAATTGAGTGAAAACAACAATCTACCAAGGCAAGAATGTTGAAACAAAAATTAAGTACATTGGTTTGGCATAAAATAATCTTTGAAATTGCTGGCAATGAAAGTTTGGTGTGGGTCACATTTCGGCTGTGAAAAGGAAACAGGAGACAGAGTTTGGTGGATCTGACAAAAAGAATTAAATCAGTCAGTCCAGTCCCAATACCAGTTATATACAAAAAAGAAAACAAACATCCAGAGGTGTTTATAGTTTGCATTTAAGCATATATAAGAAGCTCGCTGTTCCCAAAGAAAACCAAATAGTCTAATTAATTTTGGTAAGGGAAAGTGAGGATGGACCTTGTAGTGTGATATTTAGTAATGAGTGAGAGATGTTTGTTGTTCATAAGATTGTAGGTGTCTAAAGACAACGGGACAAATGTTAGCTATCCCAGTGTTTAGAAATAAGTATGTACATCAACTTCCATGCTGGTAGTTGGGTCTATTGGGCATATTATTGACCGTTATTGAAAATATTTGGCGATTTTAAGTGTTAAGTATATCCAGATCCTGTAGTTGTTTGTGACCTTTTCTCACAAAACACGTTACCAACAATAATTAGTTGTTTTAGGGTGACATATTCAGCTCCCTTTAGCCAGTTAAAGACCAATAAGGGCATTAACAATGTGACATGGCCTTCACATTGTCCATATATGAGTACTGTTTAACATATCTGGAGGACCTTCAGATTATGACTGAGAGAGAAATATTGAGAAGATATGGAGATTACCTCCTGATGGTGATAACTGTAACTGTGCAGTTTATACATCTTTACCACACAAGTTCATACCAAAGATAAACGGTCAAGTTATGTAATCTGATTGAATATAACAACGTCCTAATGAGCAAGTAAGTAAAATCCATTTATTTCATTTTTCTATACAATTACAGACATAAGATTTCAGTCGCGACATGATGTCGACTCACAATGATGCAGTTCCGATTTCATTACACGGTGTACGCTAGCATTTCTTAAATGTTTTTTTGTTTCCTTGGCCCTTTTTTTTTTTTACTAAATTAAAACAAGGTCCACCAATGTGCTATGTACGATATTTTAGATAGTATTTTTCTGGATATATCTCTAGTACCAATGGTATGTAGATGCCCACTACCTGTGCAATGAAAACGGGCAATAAAAGAAATTAAGCTTATTTTCTCATGCCAGTTTTTCCTTTAAAATACTTTGAAGGATTTCTTTATTCGCTTGACTCGATCTTTATATCGTTTATGACTGAATATTTATTTATAGATTAATTCATCGGGAAAAAAAATGTATAAAGAAAAGGAAAATGTCACTCGTTAAAAGAAGAGGATGTAGAAGCGGATTTGGTCCAATGTTCGAAGTCGCAAAATTTAATTATTTTAAAGCAAAGACTAGTACCTCAGAGGCAAGGTTACATTCAACAATCACGTGAATGTCCTTTACAATTAGACTTAATAAAAATGAAAACAAAAACTTTCATGTTTTGCATCGGGGACGAGAATTGTTGTCACGATTAAAGCAAAATAAAACCAAGTTTTTGGTCAGAAATACAGTTATGAAATTTTTGGTTTGTTTTAGGAATTAGCGCTATGATTTAATAAAAACAAACATTCGTATTGTTTCTACTGTCCACTGCAATCAAACTAATCACAGATGGTACAATTTCGATATGAAACAATGTATTTAAAAACTACTCGGAATACGAGGCATTTACTCGGCATAAACCGCAAATACTATTCCAATAGCAAATATATTTCCATGCTTGAGCTCAACACAGGCGTAATTATCAAAACGATGATCCCATAAAGAACGAGAACACATTAGCATTGATTGGTCGGCTTCTTGGCCTATCGTAACCATGCTTATAATTTTGAATCTCTTTAGGTCCAGATGTTTGACTCTTTCTTTGATAATCTCGCTCATGAGTTTACACTTGGATCCCATGTGGCTTGGATCATACATCTTGTCATTTATGTTCTCCTTTAACACCTGCAGAATGATAGCCTTGACCTTGCCCTCCATGAAGCGATGGTCCGGCTCTAGCTTGTAAGTGTTCTCAAACTCTTGTATTACTTGGTTCTCTGCCGTACCTACACTTCTCTTGTCGCTCTGGTCCCCCTTGTGCGAGTGGGCATTGGAAACGTGGTGATGGGGATGGCGATCCTTGCTGGACGTAGAGTGAGCGGTATCTCTCCGTGTCAGTGTACCCGCACGTGGTCTGTAATGACCAGTAGTGTGGTGATCTCCATGAGGCTGACCATCACCATGGGGATGGTGACCGCCTTTGTGGTCAACAATTGGATTATGGTCTTTGGCATCCTTTGCGTGATGATCTGTTTCGGATTTTGTTCGCTTTCGATGTGGTGGACCTTCTTTGCCGCTCATAATTGTACGTTAGATCTGAAATTAGAGACAAATATCAGGGTCAGTATGTATTTAGGCTATTTTAATTCATGAATGCAGATTATTGCTAATTTTAATTTCGTGTTTAGAATAATGTGAATACTGGTTTTAAATGGTTAAATCTGATTGCTTGCTATACACAGTTTATTTCAGTCTGAATCTGCAAGGAAGTCGATTGCACTGTTTGTATTCACGTTTTCCGTGAGAGCTGCTCCAATTAAAAAAAAAAAAAAAAAACAATACCTGGTTTCTCACAGACTTGAATGGTGTGAGTTCGTTGCTTTAAAGTTCTAAATAAAGAAACTTAGTATTTCAGACGTTTTCTCAGATGCCTTGCGAAGACATGCTGACACTAACCATATCTAGGTATATTGGTTCATGTGCAAAGTGTTGTATGTATATAGTCTTCTTACTTTTATCATTGAAACCATCATATCTCAATATAATCATTTCATACTTGCATGTTAACTAATCCTTTCAGTAAAGTCCACATTGAAGATTTTATTTCTGCATCAAATGCACAGACACAGCGATACTGTATAGACAGAAAATATGAACACATTCGTTGATCGATAAGTTTATAGGGTCCTCGCGATTTAAAAATAAAGGTTGTGTTCGTTGGATAGGATTTACAGTCACGAATATTGTATTGACCCCAGAAATCAAGTATCAGTAATCAAACAAACGCCCATAAATTAGGAGCCCAGCTTATCAGTTCACGTACACCTACAGATCAGATTTTTTTCTCACTGATTATTGATGTCTTGAGAAATGCACTGTGTTGTCTAGCCATTTGTTATTATTTTAAAAAATTTATGTCTCCGCATTTTGTTTGTATATTTAATTTTAATAAGGTATTTAATACATAAAACCATCATTAGGTATAACTTTTACTCACTATATCTTGTTCTCTAGTGACTATATCACTTTTGGGGTAAATACACTTAATGTTATTTAAGGACAATTACGCAGTGACTGTTCCATTCAATTTTTTTAAAATAATTTGTTATGCATCCTCAATTAGATTTCATTTCAAACAATTTTTATAGTATCTAGGTATATTGGTTCATGAGCAAAGTGTTGTATGTATATTTATGAAAAATCGAGGTCAATTAGGCAAAGGCGAATTAAATATTTTAATGCACTGGTAGAGCTGAGATATAGTTCGGTATGTTGCGGATACACACACACATACATGTATGTATGTATGTAT
>QKMX01048738.1:0-14514 GCA_003401595.1 Venustaconcha ellipsiformis
ACAACGCTTTAGACCACTCGGCCACTCGGGGCCCCTTAATGTTTCTCTGTAAGCAATGTAATAATTCATCAAATGATACTGCTTAATATAATCTGTAAATCTGTATCTTTTCTGAATTACTGTAGGACATCTCTTTATACGATATCTACGTATCAACATTGTTAAATTCCAGAACGCATAGAAATAAATATATACTATTGTACTATGGTAGTGGGTTGTATGCGAACAAAGTCTTGACATGTTCATTTGCTTTGGTTAGGTTTTCATTCCTGAAACCAGTATCTTTTACAACAATATGTTGAAGCTTTTTTATACAATAACTTTACATTGTGGGAAAATAATTAAGATACCTACAACAGGTACACAGATTGTTTCATTCCTTTTACGTACTTCAGCTTATGCTGATTTTGGATAATTTTTCTCGCTCGTTGAAACTTTCGACTTAGGTTTTTAAAAATTCTGTTAATTCTTTCCATTTGTCCTCCATATTCCAAGTTTAACGTTACAAAGGTAACTGAATGATAGCTTTAAAATATTTATTTTGAGTAGGGAAGAATATTTTAAAAGTGCTCGATTTTACGACATACTCTCATACATTTGGAAACATTCAAAACAAATGAACTAGCATAAACAAAATTGGTGCTTATTGTTAACCTTGATAAAAGACATGCACAAATGTGAAAAAATAAATTGTATAACGACAACAGAGAACAGGAATGAAAACATTGAATAGTTATATAAACAAAATACCAAATGGATGAAAACGTCAGATTAATAAGTATGATAGGAAGACGAACCGTGTAAGAATCAAGAAAAAGCATCAAATTAGACCAAACAAGAACTTTACCAGGTGCTTTTACCATCAAATGATTTCTAACGCAAATTGTTACACTTTACCAGCAACTAATGTATTAGTGAAGATGATCAAAATAAAGGTTAAATCATATATCCTCCTCCATTTCGATAGTCACATTAAATATAAATAAATAAAGATTTCCAATGATGCTATGTATATCTATATTCTGATTTTAATTTCTGTCAGAGATTTTACCTGACCTTATTTATGAGTAAGTGGATATTTTTTCAGAAAATCTATTGCGCCACATATCAACTGAAATTTGTACCTAAAGAGATTTGGAAAGCAACTATTTATTCCTGTTTGATATCAGGTTTTGAAAATGTATTATCAGAGTTATTAGTTCTGTTCAGATATAGTGCTAGAATAATTATTTCTTTAAATTATTCATTGTAATTACAAAGTACTCATTGATCTTTTATTCTAAAACACTACTTTAGGGTTATTTATTCAATGGCAGTATGGATTATATCGTTCTGGTACATAAAAGACTCTTTGTAGATTATGACATCAAAAAGTTCTGGAATTCTATACTATTTTACTTTGATAGAACATATCAGATTATTTATGATTTAAATCACAATACTGTAATTGTCTTTTGAGTTTGTATTCTAAGAAAAAAAATTATTTCATTAGTTTAATATACTTGTTGATTTCTGACAAAAATCAATCATCTTAATGTAAAATCACTGCTAAACTGTAAGCATGTTGATTATATAACCTTCTAAGGTCATTAACAAGGCTAGGTATTGAACTTGAACATAGCAAACAACTTATTTATAACTTATGGAAAGGATAAAAATCAGGTTGGCACTAACAATATATCCTAAATCATAGACAAAGGTCGAGCACACAATGCAAATTAAATATGCATAAAACTTTTCTGTAAGCATTGTTTTAATCTATTCGCTGATGCTGCTTACTTCAATTTTATGATTATTGACTGTAATCTGTAAATCTGCATTTTTTCTGACTTACTGCAGGACTTCCATTTATGCAAAATCTACACATCACCATTGTTTATCTCTTGAATGTTATTTTGTAACACAATAACATCCTCTTATGCCATCTAAACTTGTACACATATATCTCTTGATATGGGAGACAGCTGTTTTAATATTCAATTCATGAATTATTATATCTCCTCTCTAAACACTACTGATTCTTGAGAGTATCTCTTTGGAGAGTTGTACCATAATTTATAGTGTGTAAACAAAATCTTTTTCTTTTTCTTTTTTTTTTTTTTGCTATAATCGGTGTACTAGCTCAGTATCTTATCATAATTCCTTTTTAATTGTTTCGGTGTATTATTGTACCCCTTACAGGATATGGAAATAATTTATGTCATTTTGTAGGCTGCCATCGATAGTTTCATACACTATTAAGAGAGAAAAATAATTTATGATTTATATGTGGTCTTGCGTTCTCTTTTATACATTGCCAGCACAGCAATAGTAGTGGACCGCTCCGGTGGCCTGTGGGTTAGAGCTGGAGGTCGTTGGTTTGAACCCAAGCCTAGTCATACCAAAACACTTATGAATATGGTACTAACACTGCCTCTCTATGTGCTCAATTTTAGAGGATAGAACTGTTCGGCCTAATGTCATGAAAATGTTACTGGGTAGGACATGATGTTATATGTCTGCGGCATGATGCCGCAGTGCTAAATATCACTATCAACTGCCACACTGCAGCGATATGACTGACAAATTGTTAAAACTACGTTAAAATTACAAAACACACACAGAGCAATAGTAGTAGCGTAAAAAAAAGTAATGTAATCACAATACAACAGTGTTAAATTTTTTTTATGTGAGCAAAGATAAATATTTTTTCGAAACCCACACAAAATTAAACATCTAGATTTTATTGTTGAAAGAAAGACAAAAAACTTAGCTCTTACTTAAAAGTAGGATCCAAAACAACTTCTTACACAAATATATAATATATTTTGAAGTCTATTTCCAAAGGTTTACGCAATTTTTAATTACTAATTAGAATAACATCCACTTTTCTTTTTAGAATGAAAAAATGGATGATTTTATTTAGGTCGTATCATTATAATTCCATTTAATGCTACTATCTGAAAATTTATAATCGCTCTCCCTTAGAACAGACCACGATACTTATATTTCATTACCTTGATCATCAAAACATTTCACCATTGTACATTGATCCAAATATCTACCAGTATTTTATATGTTTCGTAGTTGTTGCTATGTTTTGCAGCTTGTCTTGAAAATTATTTTCGCATTGCTCAATAGAGGCTCATCACAATTTTATTAGTTACAAAAGTATGTGACCAGACCACAATCGACATATGTCTTAACGAATATAAACATTTCTAGACTTGGAATTCCATCATTACAAAACGAAAAATTGAAGCGACATTTTTGAGAATGTTTTACATGCAAGCACGTAAGACAAATTAATCACAATATATCCAAGGTTCGATAAAGCGAACAGCTTTAAAGTGACCTCACACATTAAATAAAAGTAACAGGCCATAACTATTAATCTTTTAATGGATTTGCATCAGTTGTGGATTACGTGGGAAGAAATAATGCCTAAACTGAATTCACAGCTTCCAGATTTAGATACCACATATTCAATATTCGAATATAATTTGAAGATCGAAGATCGAGAAACATGAATAAACCATTGAGAACGAGATACGTCAGTACATTCTAGTTATACAATACAAGTGCAAATTTTAGTTCTTAACATACACCGAAAAACATTGCGAAAGACTTTAGACTTTTACAATTAATTAATTATGATTACCCTTTAAGAACAAAAAGTAAAGGTCTCACAATGTTGGAAATATATTAAGTTTAAAAAGCTGCAAATCTTCTGGAAGATGAACCCTTAGATACGAAAGTAAATTGTTTCCCTTACAAAGTAATATATAGAAGATAAAATATGCCAACATGCTTTGAAAGGTACAGCAAATAAAATGCAAGACATAAAGTAGAAGAGCAAATACGATGACAATTCGTAAAATAATCTTTTGAACGGTTATCTATAAATTAAACACACAATCAACCCAGCAGTCCTTGATCAAACGGATTATCATGCCGTCTATACATTTTAAGATAGTGACGGCTGACGTTACTACGTCATCATGTTTTAAAACTTTGTTGCAGATCCACTTTTCCTAAGCAGCTTTTGCAATATTGCCTACTAATGTTATACAAAGACCAATAAAAGTTAAAGAAATAACTGCACACAATCTGCTGCATCAACACTTATAATCTAATCTGACGTTTTTATTATTGTTTAGCTTCCTCCATCCAATTCAGAGCTTGGCCTGCTATTCTATAATCACTCATGTAAAATCTTTTTCAGTATCACACTGATTACTTACGTATCACGAGGAAGGAGGCAGAAAATGTGTTCTAAACATTGCTTCCACGGTTAGTAGGCACAAGTGACGCAACTCACCATTGTCGCCTGGAATTTGCACACACTAATGAACATCAGCAAATATACCAGAGAGATGAACAGATTTAGCTGGTAGAGAATTGTCCAGATTCAACGTACAGATATCAGACCACGAGGCGAAAATGTGACCGTAAATATTTATGTCTCCAAGAGGAAACAGGAGAATGTAAAATAAGTATTTGTCGAATAACTGTGCAACCAACATAAATCAATTGATGACAACATCGAGAACGTCAAGCAAAACTAAGCATTCTTCATAGATTCTGTCAGCTGCATAGAAAATTCTCAGTACCATCTCAAATAAACATCATGATTAGTTTGATGAGAACGATGCTACAATACATAGTCTACAGATGGAAAAGCATCTGTTACAAAACGCCTGTTTTATTTATTTATTCGCTGTAATTATAAATATTTCAGCTGTGTCAGTTTAGACAATTATTTTATATCGAAGATCCTATGCTTGAATTAGTTTAAGAACTGTATCATATGTTTCCTCAATCGGTTCCAAGAATCGTAATCTTTTTGTGCCACATACTTTCTCCAAAATGGATGAAAAGTAGTAAAAAAAAGTTCTAAGAATGTATATAAATGACATGAATTGTATCGTAATTTAAAATTGAATTTATAAAACAAGCTGAATAATTTATATGCTTTGCGAGCCTGTCTAGGCGAGCAACAGCTGGTAATTATTCAACGAGTTTCCTATATTTAATATTAAGTCATTAAACATTTGAGCTTATATTTACTGCATAGTATTAATTTAGTGGAAAGTGTTTAGATAAAGAGCAAATGCTTATCGGAATTTCATTAAACTCTGGCTAAAACGATGCATCGCTCAATTCTTGTGCACGAAGAAATATTTCCTGCAGCGAGTTCCATCAATAATGAACAATTCAAAGACCAGAAACATTTAAAGTAGAGGGTTGGTTTACAAATTTTAAATTCAAAGTCCAGCGTTCCTTCCAAATGAATAGCATATGTAACAACATCATCTTTCAGCACTGGACCACCGATGGTGATTCCTGTGCGATTTAACATATTTGACTCGGATCAGGTGATTTCGAGTAGTTGACGCACAATATACACGAATTTCGATGGGACCCTTTACAGCGCTTCCAGCACATAATGTGTTTATAAAATTGGTAAATGTTTGTACTCATAGGTTGACAATAAACCATACTTGCACTTGAAGTAGCCTGACATGTGCTCCTGCTTTTTCAGTTTGGTATTCAAAAACTTATATGTAGGGTGTAGTAACCACATTCAGGTCTACGACACAACTACTTTGCATATTGTTGTGGTATTTTACCTATGTAAGATGACCTAGCGATTGGTAAGATGGTCCCAAATTGTTGATCGTAAAAACAAAGTTCCATAACATGGAGAAAAAATAATCCATATAAGAGATTAAAAAAGCAAGCTATTTCACTTTATGTTGTCTGTGGCGGCCTCGTCTAGTTAACACCTAACCGCCATCACAAGTTCTCGAAACGTAAGTGCAAAAGCAGTCAGTACAGTCGGACGACAAGCATCTAAGATAATTATTTAGACATTCTTGTCATATGTTATAATAATGTGCTGTACTTGTGTTAGAAGATAAATAACTTATCATGCTAACAGAGGTACGCAGGTGCAAGATGTCTACACCATCAGACTCCAAGGACCTAGGAAACCTCTTTCACAATGGATCGGCCATGAAGATGGATATTCCATTTATGACAAGCACTTCTTAAAACTGAACCCTGTCCACCTTGGTCGCCTAGACTTCAAAGACCAAGCAAAGACTGAATCCATCACAGCGTTGAGCGTTTTAACACAGTACACGCTAATTAAACAAGACATCATTGCTGCATATATCATCCAGAACTTTTGTTTATCTGCGAGGCATCCTTATGCAGTTAATGCCGAATGCATCCGCAGAGACAAGGCTATGGAAGAATTACAAGCTGCGCATGTCAAGTATCAACGTAGTGCAACGTGCGTCTCGATTACTTCAGTGAGTAAAAGCAAAACGAACAGCAGAGGACAAAGGACTTACGAAGATGAAACTACGTGAGAGTACTATATGTTGACTGACAGATAAAGAAAAACCAAAGCCTTCAAGCTTTTATACACCCTCACCCTAGCATACGTACGTCACATAGGGTTCAGCCAGTATTCTGGCTGTACACTATCTGACGCGGAACTGACATTCGGCTCGTAATACTTATAGGTACCCGACAAGCCTTTTAAAGTGATCGTGTCCATACCGACGCAGTTTTCATTTCGAGAAACGCCCACTAACCATCCAGGAGTGCTTCATTTGGTACTTGTGAGTTGTCCGAAATGTATATTTTACCGTGGAACGGTGTGCACTTCGGTTCTGACTGTGCCAACAGGTAATCTGACAGTTATCAAAGGTCTGAACATTAGCATTAAAAATGTGGTTGATGTTCCAGTCTTCTCTCGTGGATCAATACTAGTGGCACATTTGTAACCCTCGGCAACCATATTATGACAAATCTAATCGACGTTGATGTATTCCTTCCCACAGTTAATGCTGCCTGCTCCTTTCTAGTTGTTTTGGTTCATCGTTCTAACCAATCACAGTCAAACGTCCGGTAGCTTGTGTCGGCGGTAATTTTAGTTCTTAAATGTGCATTCTTATAAAATGACAGATGTGCATAGATTTATTGTGAGTTACAAGCATTAAAGCAATGGTGGTGCAGGATATGAACACCGTGCGAAGCAACAAAGTTGTGGCTAGGTGGCTGTTAACGTCGTTGATATAATACTGGTCTGACCCCTGAACATATCGGTTTGTGCAACTCCATGGCCTTTGGACTAATATGGCAGCTCCGTTTTGCTTCAGCATTCGGTCCATAACATCTTATCATAGTGATCTGTGTCTAGGTGACCTTTAAGTTTATCTTTTCTCTTGTGTTTTACTCGGACGTATGGGCAGCTGACTACATTGGATATGACCTCCCAATTAGTTCACTCTGTTGTTTGCAAAAGCTGTGCTGGAGTACAATGGCGTCAGCTTCCGTCTACTTGTAGCTCATACCATGTCATAGTTTCCTTACTACTTTTCTGTCCATGAGGGTAATATCAAGCTCTTTGGTATAGGTTTGCCAGTTCAGAACGACAGAATGATTATTTTCCCGCTTTTCTTTGGTGCCCAAGGCTGGGCTATTCATTAAAATTGTACCGATGTACGTGGTCTAAAGGTTGCCCAACATTGTACATTCGTCATAAAAACTTGCCGACCAACTAGTAATCCATCAATCTCATCAACATATGCACTTTCGATATTATCCTTCTGTCATGAAATTCGTTCAAACGTGTGATAGTTGATAATAGGCCGTACTTATGACAAGCTTTATGTAGGTCGATCCAGCTTCCTAAATGGAATTTAAATCAAAGATAGTAGACAAGATGCCGTCATAATAATAAGCTTTGTATAAGTCAACCCAACCTTCTAAATCGATTTTTGTTTTTACTTGTAGTTCACACAAAACTTTATTAAAATGTCTATTTGCTCAGTTCTCTGCTCTCTTCATGGCTCTTGCAGCATGTAAACCACATCAGCTTGCATATATTTTGCAACCGGTCCATGTTCCAGCAGCGCACTTTTAAAATAGCATTATATCCTTTTCTAAGCTTCACAAAAATCAGAAACAATCTTTCCAGCACAACTCTAAACTTTGTAGCGTAAGCAAATAACTTGCTTTTATCTTAAAATACCACCATTTTAATATATACTTAATCTCTCCTAGCATTATGCCAAATTAATTATAGTTCTCTATATTATTAAAATATGTCAAATGTATGCCAGCTTCTTAGTGGCCTGGTAGGTCAGTTAAGGCATATTTGCCTGCTCTCAGCAGCGAAACGAACAGTAGAGATAATATTTAAAGGTTGTATCCCTCCCGGGAACCAACTTCCAGAATTTATTCATTTTTAATGGCACCAGAAACATACCGGAACGATTATACAGAAAAACATGTAGCTCACATGCCGGTGACGACGTCCATTTATCAAACAATTCTTCAGTCATATACAACTTTACTATTAAGACAATATTTGGATAAAATTCACCATTGTATGTATTAGACACTAAATGAAATACTTTAGAAATGTGCAGATCTGAGCTGTTTTGTTTATATGAAGGATTCTTTTTTCAAAAACATGATTGTTGGAAACAAAACAGACAATAGCAAGACAAAAGGATCGCCATAACTCTAGTAAAAACTGTAAAACCAAAACTAGCCACATGAGAAGAATGAATCAACCAAGAAAACAAAGACAATCAGATAAAGTGGGTAAGAATTATTAAAATCTTTGATGATGCCCCCGCGGAAAAGCCTTCATTGGGGCGACGATAATCAAACTCCCTATTCTATCTGATTTGAAGGCGTACAATTAAAAAATACATAAAACAATATTGACCTTGACATAAATAATCAATCATTTATATTGATACCAATGGATGAAGGAGCAGCTATAGCTTAAGGACAACGTTTGATCGTACCGAGGTTATGCGTGCGCGCCATAGATAATTATTCAAGCCTTTGTTAAATAAGACAAATAGCAAGCCTACATTGGAACAATAAGTAAACAATAATGTTGAACAGCACGACAAAATAACAAGCTTATTAACTGCCACCAATTCCAGTCAGTGCTGCAACTGACGTTTAAGATAGCTGGAACAAACAATTGGCAATCTCTTTTAATCTATGTTTAATGTTGTCAATGAAAGATCAGAAAGAGTGGAGCATTTAAGTGGAGTGGAGGAGTTGAGCTTCATGCTGAGGAGTGGAGCAGCTCAACCACGACTTAAAGATCCTTTTATAAACTCTGTTTTCGACAGAGCAATTGATATAATCATTGTTGTTGAAGAAGCTGCAGTAGTAATGTGATACCCTTTTCTTCAAATAAAAGTGTTTTAAACCCGAGGAAGTATACTTTGTATTATTTCCTTAATTGTATCTTTGTTTAAACTGTACAGTCTTACTTTTTAATATTGACAGTGAAAGGACCATCGTAATTTTATTTTCGTCGCGACTATTTTGTACTGTAATTTTCAGGATAATGTTTCTTTCTTAGTTATGTCTTCAAGCCATTTACTTCTTTGTCATAATGTTGGAATTATTTTGTTGTATTTAAATCTTCTATTAAACTAGATAACCAACTTTTAGTACCACTGTTTTAGTTAGATTTATATCCACTACGTTTAAGTATCTTCCTCTTTTTACTTCACTCTTAATATCCGTATATTGTTGTCTGTTGTATATTTGCAAACGAAGTCCTTGCCAACATTACTATCAGATATACTTGATAACTTCTCCAATTTAATGTAATGTTGGTAGTACTCTGTCAGTCTGTATGTTATCATTCAAACATTAAATAGAAAGATTTACAGGTTAACCAACTTCTATTTGGATTTGTGCATCATCTTTGCAAATTTAGGGATTTTTAATTTTTTAAATTTAAAATCTCCACGCCTACAGTCATTTTTCGGTTATCTCAATATTAAAAAACTAAACAAAATATACATTTTAATAGAGATAATTACAAGAAATAATTGAAGGTATTTATTGCATATGGAACATGTAAAGAGATAATCAATAAAAACTGATCCGAAATGAGTTGAAAAATGGAAGAAAAGCAAACAACAAAACAGACGAAATCTTTGTAAATTTAGTGCTCCTAAAATTAGTTGTCAAATGTCAAATTTTAATGTGACATTGTTAATTAGCAGTTATTTTAATCAGAGACGGGGACAAATTACAATATGAACAGAAAAATTACATTTTGGCACGGAATACTTCACTGGACGTTTGTCATTTTAGCTTTACATGTCTCTGTGCTTAGTGATAGTTTCATAACTTTCAAACAAATTAAGTTTTAAACAATACAACAAAAAGTAAAGAGTAAAAAATTAATGTTTACATTTGCTTGCTGAATAAATCTGTACCAGTTGCTTTACTGTTGCAGCGTTATTACTTTTAATTTGTTATAGCAGCTTTCATCACAGAGTGGGATGCAGACCAAAACAATAAAATTTCACATAGAAACTAGACTTCGAAATACCATTCAAAGTCTCTCTCATCAAATTTGCTATCTTGGACGATTCAACATTTTACTTCTGAAATTTAATCTCTTTCATCCTTTATGATCATAGATTAAATATGCAGATCATCATTAATTGATTAATTAACGCGTATACTTCCGTTTGAATTAATGATACGGTCTTCATTCTGACCTTAGAAAGTTCCAGATGTTACGAGTCTAGGTTCGTACAAAAGTAGCAAAGAAAAGAGTGAAACCAACAAGCTTGGTACAATTTAAGAAAATAATTTATTTCCCTAGAACAAAATGGTAAACATATGAAAAAGGACTTGTGGTTTATGACTCAAAATCTAAAACTTATTCCAATATTTAGAAATATAAGTCCTATCAATAATAAATTCTAAATGAATCAAAGTTATACACCGATGAAGTTCCAAGATGGAAGGCGATTACTTCTTCTATAACCTACTTTATCTTGATGTGTCAACAGTTGCTTGTTGAATCATCAAGAATAATATTCCAGTTTGGAATTCCGAATAATTTCCAATAAATATCTCTGTTCAAGAATTCTGATGAGCACTAGAGATTTCCATGGAAAATAACTTATTTTTCATTTTTAAAAAAATCCAACTCAAACCTGCAACAACAAAAAATACCTTTGAGCTCCGAATGTATGAATTATGACTGAATAAATCACTATGAAACGTCAGTTTTAACTCTAACCGAAACGAAATTTAGATCCCTGTAATGAGGTCACGTGATCACTTAGTTCAAGCCTCGTAGTTACACATCACGCCGACTATCACGAACTTTATTTTACTGAAAGAATCTTACTATAATACTCAATAGTAAAAACGTTGTTAAATACATAGCTGAAACTGCTTTTGAATCTAGGTCAGCAAAAGATACAAAGTTTCAAATACTGCGTGTTTATCAGGTTTAACATGAATGACCTGAATTTTCTGGAAAAAAAAATGTCAAATCCAGTTAATATAGTTATCATTACAATAACATGTAATGAAATAAACAAAATGAAAAAAAAATTAAAAACTCACACAAGTAATTAAATTTTATATACATGACACAGATAAGAAAAATTTCATTAAGTTTTCAGAGTACTCCCAGAAAATGGTCATTACGTCCGAGGTCAAGTGGAGGAGTCTAAACATTTGTTTAATTAAGGATTATTCATTCTTGCCTTAACATCCGAAGCGGAATGAGTCTCATTTTTGTGTTCTTTTTCTAATTGGTTAAATTTGTTTATTCAAGATATTATTCACCGGAATTACAAAGTGCTTAGTAATATTCTTTAACTAAAATATTAATTTGTAATTTTATTGAATTCAGACAAGGACATGTTTGGATTATATTATTTAATGCACCAAAGGACTGTTAGCATCATCGCTACATTCCAGGACATTTGCCCATTATCACATTTAACACTACAGGTACATCACTACATGCGATATTAGAATCTATTTGTAATTTCACTGGAATTCAGTTAGAACTTCAGACATTTTGACTTGTGATATAACTTTTAAAACCTTATGGGATTTAATTCACAATAATATAAGTTCTTTTTAAATGTTCAATTTGTATTCTTGGGAAAATTAATTATTTTGTTGAATTTTACAAACCGTATTGATTTTTGTTCCTTTCTGTTACTTAGTTTAAGACCATAGAATCATGATATCAAAGTAGTCATTTTTGTTCTCCCTATTTTCCTTGTGCCATTTTTCTCTACTTCTGTGTATGACTTATGACACGGTTTAAACTAAGAACAAGATTTATCTGATTTAACTTCTCTACATACAGAACACACCTTGAAATCCATCCTTTTGGTTGTCTCGCATACTTATTAGACCATTTCTAGTACAATTTTGTTATGTATCAGATGCATTAGGGGAATCTCATAACTAGACGGTGTTATCCAAACGTTCTGTTTCAGGTTATTCTGCCCAAACAAATCATCTGATAGTGTGATCTGTATCTTTACATCGAATCATCATTTATAAATGTAACATTGTACCTATGAAAATTGTCTAATCGCTTGGATGTGAACAAATAAGTTTCAGTGTGGTACATTTGTATCACCTAGTGTTTAAAATGAGTTGCAGGAAAGAATAAGGAGATGTACTTGTTGGAATATGTAATCTGAAATACATTTATCTTGAACATGATGTTAGCCTTTGCAGACTATTATTTTGTCATCACAGGAAAGTAGCTCTTGGACAAAACAAATTAGTAGTTTGGAATTGTATCAGTTGCCAAATATCAAGCTGGTTAATACTTTTTACCTGTTTCTTCCTATTGCACTTTAACTAGATGCATATTTTTTGCTATTTGACGCGTGTTACTTTATCACTCAATTAACTTTGTCAGAACTCCAATCGATTCTCTGGCTTTATTTTGAGTGACACTACTTCCATATTCCTGAACTTTCAAGATCGTAGAAACGCTGTCATAAATACTGTTCTTCGAAGAAATTTATTTTCCTCAATTTGAAACGGTACGCTAATCCTTTAAAACGTATTATTGATTTCAGATTTATGTAAACTGTTGCCATTATATTGGTTAATTAAAAAACAGCTACTTCAGGTGTGCTGTTTTAAGTCGTATTATTGATTTGCAGTAAATTTAGTCACTTTTTGTCGACTCGATAAGATTTTACTTGTAAGCTTAAGACGCCTTCCAACTAATCTTGAAATATCTCCAAAATTTACATAAATTCGTTTTCTTTGCTCTGTATATAGCAAATCTTGACTATATGTTTTATGCATTTATCTTGCCTTTAGCATTTTATACATTTTACAGAATTTTATCATCATTACATTATATATTTTATCTTGTACTTCATATTTAGATTTATTGGTTGCATGCATTTTGTTTAACATTTTTCGAATTTTATCTTTATTTGGCATCATGCAACAACTAATTTTTATGAGGTGTCGTAAACACTATATTTACATACACACATTAATACATGCATCGTATTGCGCTGTTCAATCATTGTTTTATCAAAGCTGATGCTTCTTATCTCCATGTTTGGATCACAGATGCATTTTTGTTCAAAACTTTGCAGTAGAATATATTTAATATCTGATATCAACAAATCAATAGTATTATTCCCTGAATGTTATTTTGCAATTTTTGTAGCTGTGGCCGTCTTTCTATTCCATCCAAACTTAATGCACGTTAGTTATTGGCACTGAGATTGTTGAATTTGTGTTGACCTTAGGAACATAATCATATCACCTCTCTGAATATACACCGTCAAGATCACTACACTGTAACTTGTTGAAAGTATTTATAATGCGCACAAAATTATTTCTTTTGTTTTAGTTGTGATGATTCAGCTTCATATTATAGGATCGAACAAGGGTATTGTTGAAGTCAGTGGTTCTCAATCCCCAGGTCGCGAACCAAATCTAGATCGAGAAGACAACCTGGAGTGTCGTAGAGGGTCGCAAGTATATCTTGAGGCTGGAAAAAACTTATCAAAATGTAGAAACTGGGTTGTGAGGCTAAAAAAAACATTTTTAGGGTCAAACATGGTTAGGAAACACTTATTTAAGTAGACATAGTGTCTTCTCATATTCCATCAAATGAAATCATGAAGTTAATTTCTTTTCTAACTTGACTCTCTGTGCTGTTGAACCCATGATGGTAATAATTTAAGATTTATACGTTACCTCACACAAGAACAGCACGAAGTAGTATATTTGGGAATGAAGTAAATAATTATATCACTGTGTCGCTTGTTGATTTCATTTCCGTGAGAACTATTCTTTCTTATTTCAGTTTTGCCACACTACTGCTCTATCAGTTTACTAAAATAAACAACCATACTTTAGTATCAAAATTAATTATAAAGGAATTACTTTGAACATTGAAAGAAATTATATGTAGCACACATTTATATTCAGACTTTAAAAAGGAGTTTCGCAATATTAAACAATTGCGAAATATTTTCCCACTTTCACTTTCACTCTCAGAAGTTCTATATTCAGTAAGTCCAACTGGCAAATAGGCTAGAAACAAGCATCATCAAAATCAAAGTTCAACACTCAATGCTTCCAGCTGATTACCAATAGCCGATAAGTTATCATCACCATCTCATCATAATCTCTCTCTCTCTCTCTCTCTCTCTCTCTCTC
>QKMX01048753.1:0-11468 GCA_003401595.1 Venustaconcha ellipsiformis
ATATTTATATCACAAACAAATATTTTATATATGAAATGACCACAATGACATATAAATTATTCATTATGATTATTACAATCTCGAAATGCATATAAAAAGTCAAATAGTGAACAACTGCGTATAGTGATAAGGATGTTACAAATGATGCCCAATGATTGAAATAAAATTACCCTGCTCCATTAACCCTCTCAAAAAACTACTTAAAAATAAAATGTATTTACCAGAACAATGAACTCTCATTAGTAAATATCGTTCACACATGCAGCTACAATTCAAAATTTTTATGATCCAATTGCCAGAGATCTAAACAGAATTTTACTATATCTGATTTAGTCTTGAAACCAATATTTATACGTCTTGGTGGTGAAATCATTAACTACAAATTTACGCTAATACTTGTTTTTCTTGATCACGCTAGTGTTTACAGGTCAACTCTTTTGTATGAGCTGGAGTTTTTCAATATAGGATGATTATGTTATACTTAATAAACCTAAAATTGAGTTTCCGACGTCATCTATCGCACTTTAGACGTTTTACGTCCCTGTTTATATTAGGAGAATCGTTTTTAGAACTGACACCTATTGTTTACTCATGATGAGTGAAGAACTTGCATTTCTATTGTGTGTTATTTGATCTTAAGAAAACATAAAACGTATAATTTCTCTAATAACAGGCCTTATCCAACTGTGGTAATAGAGCTTTTAAATAGAGGATGATTATGTTATACTTAATAAACCTAAAATTGGGTTTCCGTCGTCCTCTGGCGCACTTTAGACGTTTTTCATGTCACTTGCCTTCACGGATTTGTTTTTAGTTTTCTACCTTTCAACACATTCATTAGGGTCAAACGTCCCTGATTATATTAGGAGCATCGTTTCTAGAACTGTCACTTATTGTTTACTCATGATAAGTGAAGATCTTGCATTTTTATTGTGTGTTATTTAATCTTAAGATAGGCCTAATTAAATATCATTTCAATATATTCAAATTCTAGATTTGATTATCTGCATTGCCATCATCTGTGTTGCAATATGGTAGTTAGGTTAAAGAACCATCAAAAGTGATTACTTCACTACAAACAAAATAATGCACTAAAACTCTCGAACGCATCATTAAATCTCATATCCGCTTAGTAGCAGTTTGCATAAACAGCCTTTAAAATAGGATTACCATACCTAGTTCCAAGTTAGCTAATTGTACCTTCGTTTAATTTCTTGTGGCTTGACACGAAGGTGTGTGGAGATACTGACAATTCATTTTTCAATAATTGGGATATAAATTATTTAAAAACACACTACTGTATATTGCGAAGGCAAAGATGTTTAAAAGACTACTTGTCATCCATGTGCTAGCAAACATTCTCCAATATAGCCATGTATCAATAGTTGTACATACAGCTTAGCAGTTAAAATACTAAATAAGGAGAAAAGAAAACGTAGGTCCTCAAAAATTGTATATTTATATTGTTGCAAAAAAGTTAAATTTAACAAATGTAATCTTAAATCAATTCGCTTTTGGGCGTTATTATATGTATTTGAACACAACACCTTGTAAGCTTATTTGTGGAGTAAGTATTGGAAAATTGTGTTTGCATTACACCTGTAAACACTGAATGCAAACGAAAATATACTCGTCTGTAAGGTTTGTTTGTGCATCAACTCGTATGATTGGAAAAAATTATCCAAGGGTCACAACAGTATCGTAATAGATCATCAGCTTAAATCAGGTTAGTTATTAATGTTACTGTGGGACATATGCCAATTGTAAGACTATGGTAATCTTGATGTAATAATGAAATAAAGCAATTGGGCCTAACTAGACTAGACTAGTCGATAGGCGAAATATCAAGGTAGATAAACGCACAGAGGATAAACTCTGCAATTGATGGTTTTGGAGATAAAATAAGTTAATGAAGAAAAATCAATGGAAAGAGAGTTTGAATAAAACCATCTAATTCCAGAAAAATAAAATTGGAGAGTCGTGAGAAACAAATCCAATGTACTAACTACAAATTAACGTTGCCGTACATATATGTTAACTAATAACTAAATTTATATTAACCCGGCTGTACGGTAAATGATGTTTTACTAGTAATAACATTGTATTAAAGTTAAAATGCTGAATGAATGTATTCAAGAAATTGTTTTATTAACCCGACCGTTCGTAATGGATGCTTTCAGGCATATAATCGTTTATTTGTCTGGCCGCTCGTAATGGATGTTCTCTAATAAATAACGTTATATTAACCTAGCCGTACAGAATGGATGTTTTCTAGTAAACCACATTCATCGTCGTAATGTTTGATTTGTTCATTACGAGTTTAAATCATCAATTGTCAAACGTCTAGAATTAAAAATTTCTCTTAATCATGTATCTTTTTATGGATGCCAGACATATTTTGAAGATAGTTACTAGTGTCGTAGAAACGAACTGACTTTTTCAATGGTCTCCAAACAATAATTTTTAGCAATAGATATATAGTGAATTTTTACTTGTCATTAGAATGTGTCATATTTTTGAGACTGTTCATATTTTTGCCAAGTGTAGCGTTAATCGTTAACGTAAAGAAAACATTATCAAATTCATTTTTTTTATACTTTTATATCTCCAACACGTTTGTCCTCTCCAATACGTGTTTAGTTCCATGTACGATTTCAGCCACAGTTATTCCTCTAACAGGACAACTCTGTACATATTTGGTAATGTCAATCCCAAAGTATATTTAATCATATACAGTATTTGTTTTTATTTTTCGCACTGTACATATTCAATTGGATTTAATGCCTTTTGCAATAATTTATCAGTTTCCTTTGGAATGTTAGATCAGTTGTATGGTCAAGTGCAAGTTTGTTTCAGATCAGTCTGTATGTTTAATATATTGTCTTTAACACATCATGTTTTCATTGGTTTCTTTGGAAGAGATAATAATGTCATGTCACAATTCCAACTATGAATGTTATTAGAATGTATTAATTATTGTTATCATATCAAGTGCACTATAATGTTTAACATTATACTTCTAGATCCCATATATTTCTTGAATTGTTTTTGAGCGTCTATGAAGGATAATGTTAACACTTCTGTGAAGTTCCACTTTCAGTAACCAAGTATATTTCATAATCAATAATGGATAGTTTTTAAATTGCTTCATTAAGCTAATCAAAACAAACCAAAAAACCCTACATAATAATATATATTTTGACGGAATCAAGGTTCCATTTGTTGAGAGCGTGCATTGTTTTGACAAAGTTTTCATGCGTTGAATTCTTAGCCATAAGGAAACCATGCATCTACAACTGCAGTTCACAATTATCATATTTCCTTCTTGAACAAACTTGTCAATTCCAAGGTCATTACTAATTAATATATGCTCCGAAATAATAATAACAAAGATTTAGGTCCACAAGCATTCAATAGGCATTCACAATTTGTGAACTGGATGAAAATAGATGCCAAGCACTAAACAAATTCTGTAGATTTTTTTCAATTTAATTTTGAATTATTTCTTCTTTATGTCTTCACCTGCACCTTTTGTACCCTGTAGTCACCAGCATACTTATTTATGAAGTCTTCACATTTTATAGACACTTAAATGTATGGCACCACTTAGGCTAGACTTTGTGTCACGAGCATTAAGCAACGTAGATTTTTATCCAATCACCACTTATATGTATGGACAACTATTTTATTTTCGTGCTCGCCTGGCATAACTTTGTATTTCTTTATTTTTTAAAATTTAATGTTCTTACTTACTTTTTATCCTGATGTTTACTTATTGTTTATGATAATCTCCTTACATCATGCTTGTGCTATTGTCATTTTCAAAACAAGCCCACCGACCCCAACCCGCGATAATTCATTAAAATATAGACTTCATTAAAATTTATTATAAAAATATACTTAATGCTTTTTATACTGTTGTCTGTATTCAAATTATTCAGATGCGTAGTTTTGGTTTATATTTTGTACCTTTTAGAAGTTTTAATTTATTAAATAATATTATTGAAAAGATCGTATATACTGTTATATAGGATATAAAATAAACCATAAACTGATCCACATTTCACCATTGTTACAAACAAAATTTAATTAGCAGTACCATAGTACGGACCTAGCGATTTAGAACTATTAATATAATGTGTTTACAAACTGTTGCAGGTTCGTTACAAGTCCGGTCCAAGTGTCTTTATGAACACAATTTTCTTAAACAACCTATATAGGCATGGTTAACGCGTTTCAGGTACTCATATATATGTGACTGTAAGGAAATGTACATATAAAAAATTATTGATTAATATATATGAGCGTGTTTGTTGTAATCCGATGAAAACGTACCTCCTTTACCAAATTCTCTGTTTTTTCCAGAATGGATCGACCGTCATTCAAATTTCGAACAATATAGATGTCAGCATTTGGATCAATATTATGATTTCTCCGCAAATTTAAGGTTAAAACATGTGACTTGCGCTTGAGGCGAAAGGACAACTGGTCTTGGAGGTCAGGGTCACTCAGTGTTCGCTTGTCTGTCTGGAATCTTGGGGTCACATCTTTCAGCCAGACCGTTTCTGAATCGGTTGTTGCTGGAAAAATGGATATAAGGTAAGGATTGGAAACGAACAAACAACCGTCTGTGAGAACCCATTAGTCGGCAAAAGAATACAAAATGCATTTTTTTTTTAAAATATGTCACAACTTGGAGAACCATGGTCATGTCTCGATTTGTTCGTATTAATTAAATAATTGTTTTTTGAATTTGTGATATAGTATTTTGGTGTTTTACTATGGATCCGATATTTCATATTATTTTATGGTTTCAAACATTAGTATTTTATAAGTGCTTTGCATAGAAAATAATGAACGATGTCAAGTGTTGAACACCAAAATAAATGTATGGTTCTAATAAATTGTCGTTAATATTTATAGAAAAAGCGAATGACGCATAATGAATTCTGAACAGATTTTTCCTCATACTTTTATACATTCTTGTATAGTTATTAAATTCTCTGAGAATTCGTGATAAGAGTAGTGGAAGATGTAAGGGTTAGTCGCAAATTTTGTTTTCCATTGTTTTGCATAAAAAGGTACCTTTGGTTTGTTAAGTAGTCAGGGAGGTTGTTCGGAGATAGATAAATTATAGAAAGATCAATTTGTATAATATCAAGGCTGTACTGTCTAATGCCAAAGAAAGGTATGAAATTTCGTTATTAGTTTATATTAATTTGCATTTGGGTTGAAAAACATCCGCAAAAGCAGTTCAGAGGGTTTGACCTTATTTTGTGAGCATACTGTATGGAAAACATTTCTTAACGATGTTTTAAAGGTTACTCTTTCGCTTCGCTTCAGCGAGAAGCTTTCAAATGGGGATGCCCTAAATGCTTCCATAGCGAGTCTTATTTCTTAATGGGTCAAGAATCTTCAAGTATTATGCTCTAGCCGAACCAAAAACAACGTAACCGTTGTCCAGTTTGGAACGAAAACACGTTCTAAATAAATTGAGGATGATTTTTCTATCAGCACCCCAGTCAGTGTGCGCTATTACCTTAAGGAAATCTAGAGATTTTAAACATTTAGCTTTCACGTTCTGTGTACGTAGAATGAAGGTCTGTTTTGTCGAAGATAATAGCTAGAAAATGTGTTTCCTTAACAAATGGTATAGGTGTTACGTCCAGCGTGAGTTTAGCCTTGGCATTGTGTCTTCATAATTAGATGGGAATTTCAAAGTGTTGTTTCTGTTTTATAATTTAATCTTAGGATGACTTCTGATTAATGATCAAATTTTAGGGAAGATACAGCCAGTGTATTTGAGATTTCATATTTGGAGTTGAAAATGTTATTATTTAATTTCAGATGTTTAAAATTAATGTGTTTTCCGTTTCAATTTATTTTATGGATTGTGTCTCATACCTTCTTTATAGAGGAACGATAGTTTAAAGTAGGAACGAATATTTTACATGACGTTCTTTTATTTTTCTTTGATGGTTCGGTGAGCGTTCACACGGGAAAATAGGTACTTATTTAAATTTTCTGTCTAATGGCTTCTTTACATTTTTGTTGACCCGAAGTTTTGGGGTTCTTTTACAGTTCGTCGAGGGTTTGTGAATGCATTCTTCTGCAAATCTCGATTAAATTAGAAGTAAAATGTAAAGTACAATAGGGTAATTAATGTTTAAAATGGTATACCTACTATGCCTCTTTTGACAGAGTTTCAAGCCTGGCTCAGTGTGCCTTTTTTAAAATTCCATTGATGAATTGCTTTATGAACTGTACAGTTAATATTCTTTAAAGAGATTGGAGAGTGATCACTACTGTGAAAATCAACAGTGACCTTCCAATTATAGCAAAGAATATCTTTATAGTTGGTTTTAAGTCGTCGACAATTCTATTATATGATGGTGTTCTTCATTACAAATTTAAACTGGAGATGATGTAGTTATGTTCGACCCGTCGTGGGGGAAAGTTATGTGTTTATTTGTCTGGAGTAAGTATTGGGTTAAATTGTTTGGTTGCAGGTCTCGATGCACCTTGAGAACTTGAAGCAGTTTGTTCTGCATCTATGTGCTCCTTATTTCTTTGTTTTCTCTTTTTACTTTTTGAGATTTAGGTGATGAGATGTTGTTAAAAGTTTTCTGCGTGCTATTTTGTGCCTTGTAGTGTGGAATAATAGTAGTTGATGTTGTATTGGATAGATGCTTTATGGGTTTGTCCGTTTGTTTGTCATTGGACTGGTCTTTAAAACAGTTGATAAGGCTTGCCCGTATAGAGATATTTGAGATTCCACCATCTTTCTGGCCTCTGAATAGGGGATGTTAGACTTATATTGTACCCTCTTGTTTATCGTCTCTAGTTTTCAGGTCTTTCAGTATTTAAAAATGACAGGGTGACCTCTTTTGCACAATTTGCTTAATCTGGGTTTGTGTTGCAGTCAGCCTCTTGATGGTTGGGGTTGCTGCATCGCCCACATAAAGGGCTTCAGGAGCATATGTCTCCGTGGTGACTTTACCTCTGAGACTTGAAACAGCTAAGAGGCTTTGGAATATACACTTTAACATTATGCGTGCACAAAACATCTTTTTCTACCTTAGGTAGTGTTGGCGTGTTAGATACAATTATTATGGTGTTGGTATTTGCAGCTGTGCACCACGTTTGATTCGAATTTGACAAATTGCATTTACGAATTGAGTCCTCATTCCCTCTATGATTGCAGTGTTACTGACTTCTTCCAGGTCATGTCAGCGAAAGCTACCTTTGGATGCGTTAAGTTTACAATGAGAGACAGAAGTAACAGGAATATTATAGGAACTCGGAATTGTTTTGATTATCATCGACCCGATTGAGTTTCTTCACAGTTTTGGGCGTGCTGACTAGGTCAAGTATTGTATTCTCGTCTATAAATGGTGACAGTGCAGCAATCGGTTTTGTCGAATCCATTGACTGAATAACCATGAAGCGTGGGATCGATACCACGTCAAACAGCTACTTATCAGAGTCATTTAAAGGTTCGGATCATATTAATTGGTTTTTGTTTTTGTTTTCCATTGTGTCTTGTTCATATACATCACTCATGTTCACCCACCTGCCGCGGGTTCCACCAAGGGGACAATTTTCAAATTCCAGGGATAAATAGCTGGTAAACACATCAGGTAAAGGTACATCCAAATACCTGATAAGCCACCGCCTTCTAGGAAGTCTTCTGAGAGTTGATTAATGAGAATAACGAATTATATTCTGGGGGTAACTGAGGTATAAAGAGAGATACATAAGTAAAAGAGAATGTAGTATAATAAGACCTATGGATCGGCAGAACAGCCGATTTGTCGACACCGGGCCAATCCCGACCACCCGTCTAGAAGAAGTTGAGGCCAAAGTAGTGTGTTGCATTGGAAAAGCTCAGCAGAACTACCAGGATCCTTTCCTCCCTCGAAATGGGTCGCAATCCAAGGCAAACGAGTAGCATCTACACAGTAGCTCTTAAAACATGCAACAAAAACGTATCGGGTAAATTGAACAAGCCCGGACCCGCAAAGGGGAAAGTGATCTCCATCTGATTAAGTAACATGTCGGAACGAGGTGCTATTCTGAAAACAGTAGTAGCCTAAAGTATCTATAGTGCAGTTCATAATCATTAGATATTATGGCATAGCTGACGTCTGTTTAGAAACCTCTTAAACGTTTGAAAGTTAACAAAGAAGTTGCTTCAATGGCAGAATTAATAGGCAATATTCTATAAGCCATATCACATACACATTTTACATCAAACGGCATGTGGCGCAAACCTTACACTGCATGTATGTCATATCGGAAGGTAAGATTATTACCCTTTCGAAATTCCTTAGCATAATGTATTATTCAGGTTATTTATTTACTTCTTTGAACTGTCTTTTAACAAATCTACGGTATCAAAGCATTTTGCTTTTTTGCATTGCAGATTAAATAACGAACTGGTTAAGAGTTACTTTTACATTTAAAAGAAAATAAACATGCAGTATTGTAACACAGATGACAAACGTTTCAACATTGGGAACGTGATGTGCAAGAGAAATTAAGACTCGTTTTTCTAAATATTTTTTGCAGTTGGTTTAAAGACTGGATGGTGAGACAGATGAAAATATGCTTTACAACTTATATTACTATCGCTGTAACTATACATACAAAGTTGCATTTAAATCTTATAGGAAAACATTCGTTCATGCACAGTAGTAAAAGAGAGTGACGTCGATAAGGAAATCATATGTGTGATTGTCATAAAGATATGTGCTCGATAAAGATATTGTTAAAATTCTGCTCCATAAGACGAGTTATACTGCATTATGAAATGTGGCATATTAATTTCCAATTTCAAGATATTCATTGTGTGGCTATTCTTTCTGAAAATTCGCAAGATCTGAAAATTATAGACAATTGTGATTGAACATTTCATGTAAAGACTTTCCTTTTACTCAGACGTGTCTTTGATGAATGCAGTTTTTGTGTAGCTATTTCTTAATGTTGGACTGCATGCCATATCCATCACGTTTTATCATTAACTCGGAACTAACCTACATATTGATACATTGATACACACTGAGACTTACCTCTTGAACTCGGGATATATGCTGAGACACAGACAACAAAAATAAATATGTTATTCTTCATTATGAACTCCAAAACGGGTTGTCATCTGTGGATATTATATTGACTTAACTGTTAGAATGAAGCTGATATATACGTTTCGTAGGGCTTAAATTATGTAATTTGTTCTGCGGACACGTATCAGTGTTTTTACTCAAAATATTGTTCAAATCGGTTAAAATCATATTATGTAACGTCACGATCCAATCATCGTAGTGGATCTAAATAGCTTGAGGAGCTTTCTAATGCAAGGTAGTACATTCATGACAATATGCGACACTGGCGCTTATAAAAATATTTAGTGAGCGGACAAGCAGAAAAAATGGTATAATAAAGTGATAGAATAAAACCAAAAATATATATGTATAAACAGTTACTTTTTATGTCAGTTTCAAATCAAATCAAAATCCATTTATCCGTCTGTCTTCGCATCTTCTATCCATCTATATATCAACACCTACACATCCTCCCTCAAGAACACACATACACCTATACGATTAATATGCAGTTGTACCTGTTAGCTTATATGAAAATAAAGATTTAATTTTTGATACAACACGTGATCTCCAAACAAACAGTGCATCTCTGATGAACATCTTTGCAAAAAGTTTATATTTTAATATGGGTTAAAAAAACTTATTTGCTCAGGTTTGATAGCTACAACATTCCTGATTTTAGTTCCTTCATATTATTCGCTTCAATTATATTCCTTCGTTAAAAGGCCTAAAAGAGTTTTCCAAACTTAATGGGATGAATATCCATCAACCATCAACAACAATTAACGGTAAAAGTAGTCAGGAAAATGTACACTTCTCAGAAGTAACGATCTGCATGGTAAAAAACTCCGATACCAAGATAGTCTGGACACTAAAGTATGTTTCAAACAAACTGACACTCATCAATGGTTCACATGATTAATCATCATCCTCAGCATACGTTCAAACTGGTTCTTAAATTACTAATGTTGATATTACATCGGAAGTCTAACAGTGAACAATATTAACACAATACATGATCATAGCCTGATTACAAGACTACGAGAAGTAATTTACAAAATCAGAGGAAGATGAAAACAGAAACTTTAAGAAAGATGCGTATTCTCAACAAGCTCACGAAATACTTATATTAACTGTTTTATTTGAATACACGTTCAGGGTATTATCAAAGCTAGGAAAAACTTAACTGAGTGTCAAGAAAATGTTGACATTGAAACATCACTTTGAAACAAATCTAATAAATCAATAAGAATTTGAAGGTCAATTTTGAATAGTTCTGGTATCCTTCTATCGACACTGTTATTATCAGTGTGAACCTACAGGTTGTAACTTAGCTGAGCTTTTTAATTTATTCAGATATTAAATATGTCTTGCCAACACTTAGATATTTAATAATTCAGCAACATTTTCGATGTTTTATACACAAAATAATTGTAGCGGAGAGGACGAACTCAACAACATCTTCGAGGGTCTGTGAGGAAAAAATAAAGGTTCCTACAAAAGGCAAGAAATAAGGTCAATACCACTAAACCGAATGCTTTAATATACACATTTCAAACTATAAACCAGTTATTTTGATTGTGTTACTATTCGTTTACATATTTTCTTTCAAATTTTAGTCGTGCTTTTTTGCGTCTCACAATCTTTTTTTATGTCTCCTCTCCCTATTTGCTTGCGTATCTTTATAAAAACAAAACAAACAGGTTATCCCATATTCCACGGTGATTTATCCATACTCAATTCGCTTTCAGCAACATCGACATCAACCACAACAATATAATTTAATACAAGATTGTGTTTTCCATTTCTTCCTGAATTCTCAACTTCAATATTCTATAGGTTGAGTATCCATTGTGCGATAACACAGTGGTACAGTTAGATTTGAAAACTTTTCATTATGTAACATAAATCATTTCTCTTGTAATTCATCAAGAACTATCTTTCTACTCGCAACTATAAAATCATTTGGTCTCAAAAATTCCAGAAATGGCTCACAGGAGTTTCTAGAATTTTCCTCACGCGTTATGTAACTTTGTATTTTATCTGGCTGTAGTCTCATTAATTTTTTTAATTCTTTAGGATGTTTTTCAATAGCTATATGATCATCCATTTTCTCCTCATAATAATCCACAAACGTTTTTAACCATTCGTGGTGCGGAGATTTCCCAAGAAAATGGTTGTTGACCATGATTACAGCAGTATATTTTGTCAGTATCCAATCAAGAAATATTTTTATTGTTTCTAAATGACAGCGTACTAATCTCACCCCAGATGATGACATTGGGAACATATTTCTCACCCATTCGTTCACGTGTCCATGTATTTCCACACCATCTGAAGAAACTATGGTATGTACATGATTTT
>QKMX01048768.1:0-12391 GCA_003401595.1 Venustaconcha ellipsiformis
ATACATGATTGCTTCAATTACCTTTCATATCATTTATACAGATTTACTGAAGGTAACGCAAAGTAGTAAAGAAGATTGAGGCTTCTGGATTACTAACCCTATTCTTTTTCTCGAAAAAATACCCACTCATTTTTGAGACCTCCATCTCAACGTTTTAAACCCACACTAGCCACACCAGTTCACTGTTGTATTATGTTAGTGAGAAATACTAGCTTACACTGGCCTAGCTATGGTTGGCTTTGATATTTTATAAAGTTTGACTAAATTTCACACAACATCATCTATTGTCAACGTCTCAACTGCAAATGTCAGGCATACTTCATTGCCATGATGATAGAGACGGAATTTTGTTCTGCAACTTACTTGACGACGACATTCGAAAAATTGTTTCAATGGAATTTTATTTCCTAGATATTTACTACCAATAGGAAATCTTTTCACCAATCTATTCTTATTTTGTTAAATTTGCGTTGACTGATCAGATCATGGAAATTAACAAACCTCGTTGATAAGTCCTGACTTAATTGCTCAAGATAGTTGAAATTTTCACTGCCGTCGAATCTAACAAGCGGAGGTTTCAGTTTGTCAAGAGCAACGTTGTTTCCGCTGAAACTTATTCCTGAAGTTTCATTGTAAATTTTAAATTTCAACTGTTTACCATGAATCATGAGATTTTTAATTTTATTGTTGCTGCTATCAGTTACTGTTAATTTTTAAAACATTTATACATTTTAGGCAAAATTGTTTTAGACAAAATGTGATACTTGGCTATATTCTCCATTTTTTAATATCATTTTTAATCTCAGCAACCTCTCGTTGGAAGAATGTAAATTAACATACTGTCAATAATATTAAACTCACGCATTAAATCGTCCATGTTGTATTTTACATCGCGCAGATAAGATCGTGTCTGATGAAGTCCATCTGTATAAGTTATACTTGCTGTTTGGCAGGCATTTTTTGTCTGAAGTCGAGGTTCAATTTTGTTTATACTCTGTTGCAAGAGAAACACCAGGGGCCAGATATTATGAACAAAAACGGGTTTAATGATGCTCCGCTTGACATTATGCCATAGCAGGTCATTAATAGTGGTAAATATGATATTAACCGAAGTATTCTGCTGTAATACCTGTAACAATTTTTACACACCAAAGTTTTTTTTGATAAACCTTGTAATAATGCATTAGAGCGTTTACACCTGATTTGTGATTATTCTCTGACACATGATTGAAATCGATAATTTGATATTTTTTATTGTAATAATCAGGCAGGACAACATTTGTAAAGGTTATTATTTTTAGATCAAAAATATCATGAAACTGTTTATTCTTTGAGTCATTTATGTAACTGTTGTAGACATTTCATGAAACAGCTTTGTATCTTTCATCTGTTTTTAAACCGGAAAAATAAAATATGTCGTAAATGTAGTAATAGTTGTGTAGTTTAAAAGAAATTTATAATCATAAAAATTATCAATTTATCCCATGGTTGATGCTAGAACAGCTAGTTCATGGTTTTTAAGAGCGATGTGGTGATTTGTAATCAAATAAGCTTTGGCAAGTTTTATGTTTATTGTAAAGGTACTTGTAATCTGGCCAGCCGCTAAATTTAAATCAAGATAACCTCTATCTTTTTTGTTAAGTCGGAATTTGAGAAAATAATATTTTTAATATCTTAAAGATCCTCCCCATAGGCTTTTAACGCTAAGTGTCATGCTCGATCTAATGAAGAGATTGGTACATCTTTGAAGCCACTAATACCCTGATACCCGAATAATTTTGTTTGACATCCGTTTTAATAAGATCTTCAATAAAATCATCATTTTCTTTTTGCCATAATCTGTAATATCATCGATTATGCGTTTGGTTGCAGCTAGCAATTTAGCAATAATGCTCGGATTAAACTTAACAACAAGCTTAATACCACGAAAAGCTTTCTCTTTCATTATTAGAAGCGGAACTGCGTTAATATATATTTAGTACATTTGCATTATATCGATTGACATTTACCACCAGCAGTTGTTTTTGTTTTGTCGTTGTAATCAAGTCAAATTTCTTTTAAAAAATTCGCTTGAGAAAATTTTAGTTTTTTCTTTCTGTTTTGCTTTGATTTTTAAATTAGCCAAATCAACAAGGTCATATTATGTAATTTATTAACTCGTGTTTGGTCTTTACCTCTTGCACCATGCGCTCTTTGTTTTATTAAATTGGATTGACTAATCAAAACTGTATTGTCGCCTGATAATTCGAGAACAGTATTTTTTTTAACAAATCATCAACGTGCTTTCGTTCTTCTAAACAATCTTGAGGATGACAGTTTTTGATAGTAACATCAAAACCCTTTATAATATCTTTAAGCTGAGGTCCACGCATATTATGCACACAAACAAAATTATCTTCGTTATCAGTGGGTTTGACATCTGGATTGTTTATGCTTTCGAAACCAACTTCTTTTTAACTCGTTCTTCCTGTTTTGAAACTGTGCTCCATCATCAGGTGCTAAATACTTGACAAAACATCTATTTAAGGAGTACAAATATTATCATAAAACTCCTTTGCCCCAATTATAATTGCTGGTTCTTTCATCGTTTTCTAAATTTACGATAGAATTTGATCACCATGATGTAATCGTTATAATCATACCTGATCATCGAGTAAATAAATTTTAAATGCGATCAAACCAGGAAGCTGACTTTCTACTTTGCTGATGTAGATTCTGTAATACACGTATTTAACAGCTAAGGATAGGTTTGAAAGCGTTTGAAATTTTAAAGAAATGAGCTATTGAAACATGCGTGTTTGTTGTACTATACAACGTTTCCCAGTTGACAACATTGTTTGATCCTTGGAACATCCAGTTGTAAATTCGACCAGATGGCAACAGCATACGGACATTTCATTTTAATTTAAAAGTTTGAGGTTTCACCCTGATGAGGATATTTTCAGTATTGTGTTAATGCAGTTGTGACAAATCCAGTCTGTTGTTTGTCGAGTTCATTAGAGTTAAAATAAACCCGAGATTGTTTTTAGTTTGTTTTAAGCCAACACATGAAACAGGGTGAACGTAAGCTTTGTTGCTTAAATAATCGGGATTAATATGAGTAAACGTTGACGTTATTTTGTTGTCCCCAATGTATAGTGCACCAGACATTGTATTGCCAGACCAATGCAAATACGGAAAGCGCACATCTTAACTGATCATAAATAATAGCATCAGTATCATTAGCTGGTGGTAAAGTTATTAGTAATTCAGTTACTTTTGCGCTATTACTCATTATCAGGTACCAGTCATTGTGTCGCCAGTTTTGTTTACCTCTGCATCATGTACAGATTTTACTTGATTGTAACTTGCCGCTGAACCATAACAAAAATAACTTTGAAAAATTAACGAGGTAAGAATATAGAAAAAGAGAAATTAAGCGCAGAAAAAAGATGATTGGATTGAAAGTTTATGTAACACAATTACAAATCAACGGTACAACATGTTTGATACTAGTTATAATATCAAGAAAACATTTATAGCATTGGAAATGATCCATACGAGAGAAGAAATAAATTAAAATATTAGCTGACAATGCAGATAATGACAAGGAACTTAGAACAGAAAAAACGTGATGAAAATATCAGATTGTATAAAAGGATTAAACATGGTTTTTATTGCCGAGCTTTATATTAAATTTGTTAGAAACATATCTAATAATGACGAATGTTTTAACAACCACAGAAATAAATTAAGTACGCTAGTAAAAATTATTCACAAAGATGAAGTAGAAGGAAGACGTGGCTATGGCGTTAACGACGGCAAAGCCGCGGTTAAAGTTTTTACATCAAAAACGGAGACGATTATCCGATTGGTTTTGTAACGTAGGCACTGAATTTGACAACGAAACCATTGACGTACTCGATCATTTACGCTTCATACGGACTGCAAACAATACACGTATACGAAATTTTACACAGTGACTTGATTGATGAAGTTATTCTGGGACAAGTTTCGACTGGCATTAAAACCATACCAACAACTTTATTACTTGATTTTTCACAAACAACAAATAACTGCGCAAACTTTTCTATTATAATACACCAATACAGCTTGATCCTAACTGACAATATGAAATTGGTTAACTATATGCTACTGATTGGAATGCAGTGGCTAAAGTAAAAACAGACGTTAGTGATGACTTTACGTTTAATCCAGGTCCGTTGACATCGTTCAAAACACATTAAGGTTATATAACGTAACAGACGTGAACAAGACAATTAAGGAGCTAAACAGAAAGAACAATGGCGTCGCCGACAATCTTGAGTTGACGCCAAATTATAGCACATTACGTGCCTCAACTACGTTAAAACAATATGTTAATTTATTTTTCACCAGCAACTAGTATTAGGCTTTAAAAGTCAACACTGTGGGTTCGTTGTAGCAAGAAAATTCATACGATGGAGATGTTCCTGTTAACATAACGCAGGTAAACACAATTTTGATTAATTGTTCAATTTCATTAAAATCTTACTCAGCAAAGGTGAGTCAAGACCAAACGATTTATCATTTTTCGCCAGACATTCCACCAAGATCGTTAATGCAAGTTACACCTAGTTAGATAATATATTATCCTACTAATATTTAAATTCAGATATAAAGTATTACAATGCAACTGACAGATCAGTCCGGGCGGCAGCTTGATCTTAACAATGATTTATAACATATTACCAACATATACTTTCTGTTGGTTAGTCGAATTTGTGAGACTTTCTAACAAAGTTGGTTAGAAAGTTTCTAAAAAAAGTTGGTTGGAAGAATGTTCTAGAACTCTCAGATACAGAAACAATGAAGCAAATCAATTTAGCGAAGAAATGTTGTTAGATGTATTTTTGAAAACATGTTGTCTAAGATTTTTGAAAATATTCCAGGAATAGCACTTAAAGTTGCACCAATTGCCGGAGCTTTTGCGACCGGAGTAGCATCTGCAACAGGTTCCGCGGTTGGATAAAATTAAAGGCATCTCAGCTCAACCATCCACTCAGGATATATCACCAGTAATTTCAACTATAGAACCAACAATAGATACAAAACAACCAATGATAGCCACTACAAAAAACATGCTATAATAGCAGAGTGAGACTGTAATTCGAAAACTGGTAAATAAAATACGACCGGTCATGGATATACTTTTGTTTTAGCCAAAACAGTGAAGTGAAACCATTTGGCGGCTAAAGAATTTTTTGTGGCGATTACGTATAACTAATGTCGACAAAAAGTTATATTGATCTTACAGACAAATTTGACACCAATGACGTCGCTACTGAATTTGAGTGCTTTGAATATCTCCACGAAAACTCAAACGAGCCCAATAAATCCGGCGTTAGAACTTTTAAAACCCGAGGGAAAGATGTGTTTCTTTCACCGCACATAACGATGTTAGAATTACGCGGACAAGTGATGATATTGCAGGTGATACTGAAATTGCACTTGTCACTAACGGCTACAGCTTATTTAGAAGTGCTCGTTAAAAACTGAAAAATCAAGCCGCGGAAGATATTTTGATGCACTTGCCTGTAGTAAGTATAATCCTTAACATTGTCTATATAGCGATGATTATTCGAGATCAATTGCAAAACACATAATGTGGTTCAAGAATACTGGAACTGGATTAGTCATTTCGAGCTGATGCTGGAGCGGATAATAATAATCTTATTGCAAATCCTGCCGCTGATAATGCTGCTACAATAATGGGTTTAATAAAACTAGCTGTTGCAAATATATTACAACAACGCTATAAAGAAGACTATGCCAAGCGAAACGCCGTACCGCATTATCTCGTCTAATCAAATATCAATGGTGCCGTTGAGCAAAATATTTGGGTTTTGCAGCGACTACAGCATTTAATTTATGAGCGCTAGTTGTCAGTGACAGATTCTTGATTAATGATGCAACTAAAGGCAGAATGACTAAGTGTGATTTTCTAGCAAACAGTTACAAGTATTATCTCCCAAACAGTATGAATATTGTCTAGCAAACAAGTGTAAACAACAATGGTAAGATAAAGTCGTCGACTATATACATATCTAGACATTATAGCAAACAGTTACAAGTATTATTTACAAATAGTATGAATATTGTCTAGCAAACATATGTAAACAACAATGGTAACAATAAAGTCGTCGAATATATACTACAATTAAACATATTTTACTCAAGACAAATTTATAAAGCTTTTAACAGCTATTGCTAAACGTCGTGCTTTTTCTTTGCGCTGACTTCATCAGGAGCAACCGGAAGCCAAATAAAATTAATGCTGACGCATCAACAAATGCGTAAACGCAATCGAGGTAAACCGTTTGTTCTTAGCCTATCAGTGGCGCAAATAACGGCTGGCCAACCGCTTTTTGGTCGATGGCGGCTTTCTTGGACCATCATTTGCAACGATAGCTAAAACTGTATTACCAAAACTAATACCTGTAGTAGGGACGCTAGGACAAGTAGCATCATCAGGAATTAGAGAAAGTATCAGGAGCAACTCATAATACATTGTCTGGAGATGGTATCAATCAAACTGTATATCTAACTTGAAGTTCTATTCTTCGAACTTTAGTTTTGTCTTGTACTATCAAATCAAAATGCCAACCGCAAAACGGTTAACGAAGAAAGCATCAAAGTCGACTGAAACAAAACAACCACTAAAAAGAGGACAGTACTCAAAACAAAACAAGGAGGAATTATTAATTTCGCTCCACTTTTAGCTGCGCTAGCCGGTGGTCTCCTTCCAAACCTGCTCGGAATTTGCCGTGGATTAATGGTGCCGGGAACCAGACGTTAACACAAACAACTTCCTTAGTCGTACACTAAATGAAAAAATCCACAAACATCTGACAGCTAAAAACACAAAACTTATGATGATTTGCAAAGGATAGCATCTGATTACAACAGCACGAAACACAAAGTGGTAAAAATGCCATCAAATAATGCAACTGAAAATCCGATAGAAGCAAACGAAAATATGTACCATAGACATAAAGTTAAGAACGCAGACAATGTCAGATATTCTCTGATAAAAGAATTTCTCTAAAAAGAATTTGCTCCAAACTGGACAAAGGAAGCATTTGTCGTTGATAATGTTTAAATGACAATATCTGTATCGTACGCCATAAAAGATTTGTCAGACAAAGCCAGTAAGTGGTTGCTTTTGCGAACAGAAATTACATCATACAGATTAAGATGTATTTGTTTTGGAAAAAATAATCGGAACACTTGGCAACAAAAGAAATTTCAAGAGGCGTGGTTACAGCTGCAGGTGTAAGAGTTGGATACAAACTAGCAGTATTGCGAAATAATATTTTTTTCTAAATTTCCTCGCATTTGAGTACGACCGACATGCACCATACAGGCGTGCTATCTATTTGTTTAATTAGATATAACACAATTAGAGATTTGTAAAACCTAGTATAAAATAATGTTAAAGTTACGTGATATTTTGAACAAGAGCTAGATAGGAGAACCTGCAAAAATTGCTACCTGCTTTTGCTGGTTTTGACAGCAGCTATAAATTTGATAAATCGTTCTGGCAAATTTTACCTCAATAAACCTTTTTCGTTGTCTAGAGCCAACAATACAGCATGAGGTTGTTGTGCATAAGGATTTAAAGATGCTAGGGCAATATCATGTTATACTCTCAACAGCATATGTTTCTTGAGATGATATTGACAAGGAAATTGCTGAACTTTTCATGAACACAAAATCCTTGCTGAAACAAATCTCACCTTGCCTGCTGACAAAATACGCCAGGAAATTTTAAAGAAAATAGTAAGCGTTTACCGCATCATGTTCAGGTTGGAAATTTGATGATTTCCAAAATAATCTTTCATAAAATGAAATATGTGCTTCGTTGAAGTTCATATGTTGATCTCCCGCAGAAAATTAAAAAACAAAAAAGTGTTGTGTGAACGTTAATAACCCTGACTATAGATGCTTTCATTGGGTCATTCTTTCTGAAATGTTTCCAGCAGACAAAAAGAAACACTGATCGTGTTAGCAAATACATTGATCATGTTTCGAATTTAAGCTTCACCTGTAGATACCTTCCATTGCAGATACTCAAATACCAAAGTTTGAAGAAAAACAAACAAACAATGTTTCTGTCAACGTATTTGGTCTTGATAAAAAAGACAAAGCATATTCGATATGTAATTCCATAAAAGCTTTACAATCAAGGTGCTGTTTTATAAATTCAATGCTTTATAATTTTAATTTTAATGGACTTGTTGTTAAACAATACAACAAACAAAAAAGGAAGAAGTACTTATGCTGTCGCTGTTTACACTGTCGCTCTTACGAAAAAGTATAACAAAAATATATGCAATATTGTTCAACAAATAACAAATGCCTACAGAAAAAGAAAACAATTCTGTAATTTAAAAATCATAAAGTAAAATTGCCGTTCGTTATCTACGATGACATTGAACTTTGCTTCAGCCAGTGCTTGACTTGAAAATAATCCTAAAGAGCCAAGCACAAGAAAACACCGAACCATATTCTATGTGGAATGGCGTTTGCCATTGTTGTGTTGATCCACGTTTGTCTACACCAATACAATTATATCTCAAGTCAGATAAGGACTTGGGTCCGAACAAACCCGTTTAGATACCCAAGCAGTTGATTGATTATGTTTGTAATTTGTTAGGAGAGACTGTTCCAATGAAGAAGTTGACACCAGAGAAAGTAATTCATTTCGAGCAAGTACAGTTTTGTCATATTTGCAAACTACCGCTTGATGACAATAAAGTACGTGATCATTGTCATTTGATCGGAAAATATCGTGGTCCTGCACACGACAATTGTAATTTGACATATCATGCTCCAGATTCTATTCCTGTTATTCTTCATACTTTCTGACAGCCAAATTATATTAGAAGCTTTGGTGATCCGGAAATAAAGTCGCATTTAAAACTTGATAACACAATCAAATACATTGCCAATAAGTTTGAAAAGTATATGTCTGTGACCTTACGTAACTTGCGTTTTATCGGCAGCCTGCAGTTTATGACGGCATCATTGGATGAGCTTGTTCGGGGTTGCAGTGAATTCAATAATCTACAAGATTGTTTTGGTGATTCCCTTACCAGGATCTCGATGACATGAGTAAATCTGACGAAACTACTTTACCTGAGAAGGATACATTTTATTGGCAGCTGAAAAAACCAAAGTATATCCGATGATGAGTACAAATACGCTCATGATATTTGTAATAAAGTTTCGTGTAGAACTTTCTGATATTATCATGATTTGCATCTGAAAACGGATGTACTGCTGCTGGCTGATGTATTTGACAGAATTCGAAAAGTGAGTTCTAACAATTACGGACTATGTCCTTGTTGGTATTACTTTGCTCCAGGCCTGTCGTGGAATGTTCTGCAAAGGTATAGCAGGGTTAAGTTAGAAATACTAACTAACGTTAACATGTTTAACTTTATCGAAAAAGGCATCCGCGGCGGAATATCGGTTGTAAAAAAAACGTATGCTTGTGCAAATACCAAATACATGAAAGAGTTCAATCCTGAGATTCCATCGAAATACATTGTTTATCTTGACACCAATAATTTGTATGAATATGCAATGTCAGAACCAATGCCGTACAATGGATTTCATTGGCTATCTCCAGAACAAGTTTTACATGAAACGGCAAATGATATCATATTGCTCCATATGACGTGTACAACGACTATCCGTTTTGTGCTGAATCAATGATAATCGACTATTGTTATCTGACAATCAACAGGTAATAGCAGGCAATAGAAAAAAATTCAATTTTAAGTAAGCATGTTCCAAAATCTTCTTGACAAGCGAAACTATGTTTAAAACTACAAAAACCTGAAGCATGTAGTAGATCCTGGTTTTGTCTTAAGAAACGTTCACAGTATGTAAAATTAAATTCGTCGCCGTGAATGATAGGTTATATTTATTCAAAAAATTCAGAGAAGAGCTGTAGCGACAACTGATTTCTAGAACAATAAATTTCTTTAAGCTCAATACAAATCCGTCTTTGGTAACACAATGGAAAATAATAGAAAACGAGAAAACATTGAATTCGTCAATGATATAAATCGCCTAAACAAACATGTCAGAGGATTATTTTGTCAGTGTGAAAGGTTTTAATGAATATCTTGTCGCGATACAGCGAAGTAAAACCTAAAGCTGAATAAGTCAATTTTACGTCGGTGCTGCTATTTTAGATTTGTCAAAGTGGCTAATGTATGATTTCCAATATGGTTTTGTTAAAAAGCAGTCGCCAAATGCAAAGTTGTTTACAGATACGGACTCTCTTATTTATGAAATCCAGTGTGATGACGTTTATCAGGATAATCTATATTTGATAGATTTGTCAGATTAACCTCGTATTAGTCAATTTTGGTGTAACGATAAAAAGTTACTGGTAAGTTTAAGGACAAATTCAAGTTTGCCATAATAGTAGAGTTTATTGGACTACGCAGCAAAATGCACGCGATTCGATTAGCCAATAACAAATTAACAAAAAGCAAAAAAATACCGCGCTGTCACGATAAAAATTGTATGGGGTTTGATGATTTCAAGTACGTCAGAACATTAGGACAAATCATCATAAACATGAAATATGTTATTATTAAGTGCGGACTAGGTAACTTCGATGACAAGCGATACTGTGAAAACGTAACCGATACATTTGCTCTTGGTCAATATGCAACAAGTAAATTTGATACACTTGATTTTATCTTTTCTGATTAACGTATAGAAATCGTTTTAAAAAATTGCCTGAATTGGCTTGAAATTTGCCTGAAATGTTGTCTAAAAACATAAAATAGTGTTCGAAAAATAATTAACAGTGACAAATAGCATCAGCAGCAAAATAAAAAAATCTGATGATTAACGAATTGGACGGCAGTTAATATTTCAGATAACTTGAGCAATTAAGTCACTGGTTATGATCAATGTTTGTTAACTTCCATGATCTGATGAGTAAACGAAAATATACTAATCGGACAAAATTATTTTATGTTGGTAGTAAATATCTAATAAAAAAATGCCAATGAAATTTTTTTTTTCAAATATCGTCGTTGAGAAAGTGGCAGAATAAAATTATGTCACTAGCATCATGACGGTGAAATGTCTCTGATATATACAGTTGAGTCATTGACAATGGGTGAAATTGTGTGAAAATTAGACTAACTTTATAAAATAATAAAACCAACCACAGTGTAACCAGTGTAAGCTATTATTTTTCACTAACCCAATACAATCGTGAATGGGTGTGGTTAGGGTGTGTTTAGAAAAGTTGCGATGGGCGTCTCAAAATGCGTGTGTTTATTTTTTGGGGAGAAAAAGAGTAGGGTTAGTGACCCGGAAATTTCCTCTCTCTTTCCTAATGCCAAATACAGCGATCTGATAAATACTTGAAATAGATGTCATGTGGATTCAATCACTGCAGATCTCTGCGTTTGTTTGATGATAATGGTACTAAAATAAGATCCGAATACTGCAGGAGATGAACATTAATATCATAATTCTCTAACATGTTTACTTTATGAATTGCAAAGTAAAAAGCTATGTTTATTTCTTCAGACTGCACTGATATGTTGTTAAACTCCCCGGTTAACATTACTTCATTGGCTATTTTTTTACTTTTATATAATGCTTGCGTCCTTAATTTGTTCTTTGTACAGAACAAAATATATTGCTCTATGCTTAACATCATTTCATAATTTTGCACAAATTTAAAATAATCATTTCAGGCTCTGAAGATCTGTAGATGGAGTCATTTTATAGATTGACTGGTTATGGAGAGGGCAAATCCTCTACTCGTAAGTATTTTGCAATATTGGCATTTTAAAATAACCCTCACTTTAAGCAAGATATATCAGGTTCCACCCATAAACCAATACGTGGTCTTTATTTTTTCCATTTATTCGATCGTGTGAAAAGATGTTTTTTCAGTTAATAAATATAAATCAAACGAACAAGACCTAAAAAGTATTTTTTTAAAAAGAAAACTTTGGTTACTTTGTATCTTCTTCTATGCATAATTTTCACACCCCATTATTTCAATATCGTCTTATATATCTGTAAGAGATACAAAATTACCATGATGTTAGTGACAATACTGAACACCTTCTGCTTAACATTTTTCTTTAGAATTCCGTTTGTGTTTTCAGAAAGCAATAACATCACTCCGTGTCAATTATAAATGACTGACCAAACATCCAATTTATGTCTTTCTAAAATATGAGCCATCTTTCCTCATTATAATATAACATTTTCATTTCTGAAAATGAAGTCCTACAATCTTATGCTATCATTAATCTCTAACGAATCAAAGGATAAGAGTGTCTTATAAATCACTTAATCACATCTCTTATATATATAT
>QKMX01048787.1:0-13901 GCA_003401595.1 Venustaconcha ellipsiformis
CTCACGTTGTCTCCACTTTCTCATAAGAATTTCATTTTTAATGAAATAATAAACAGGTAATTCTCTTGCTTCAGTTTCACTAATGGTCCTTTGAAATTACGTATAACTAGCAATTGTCATTTGCACCTAATACACAAACAACCTATTAACGTGACTTTATGTCTTTTCTAGCGATCTCACATTTTTAATGAATGAGACATAATTTAATCCCCTAAGACACTATTAATGCCCTACTTTAGCTATACATTTACCAGCTGAACTATGTCAGTCGGCATACGTTATTCGATTCTTGGGAATTGGACGCGAAATAATGGGAGCCCCTCAGACTTTATTTTAGCAGAAAAACCTGGACTGTCTAATATTGCGAGGGAGATTATTTATAAACCTTGAATCCTTTCTGGGAACACAAGCTCCTTCATTTAGTTTAGCCAGTCAGGATTAGTTATTTGCTCTCCAAAAATCTCTATCACTCCCAGCGAAGTTAGAATAATCATCTCCAGTATGCCTTTATTAAACTAGTTTGGAAAATATCATATTATGACATCTGTTTCAAATGGCACCCGACTTTTCTCGTTTGTCTCAGCATTTGTTAAATGACAAGTCAGTAAAATCTTGTTCATTCCAATCCTCGTTAATGTAGGATACCCAGGTGGCCGATTGGTTTAAGTCGCTCGCCTTTGCAGATCACTCACATGTCGCCTCTGTCCTCGTGGGATCAAGTCTCTGCTGGACAGATTTTTTTGTCTATGTAGTTACATGTAGTATAAAGGATTATCGCATAGTTAATTGTAATCACGTGTTTTCCGTGCATATGCTTGATGTGGTTGCTTTAACCATTGCACCAATGGTTAAAGCTGATATATCAATCTCAGGTACGACACATTGGTCTTCCTTGGGTGAATCAGCAGTTTTATAAAAAGAGTTTTCTAGCCCCAAACCATATTTTGACAACAAAATTCTCCCCTCTCCATAGCCCTCAAGTTGGTCTAAACAACTACGAAAACAACCTTGTTGAGGCAACAACGTCTATTTCATAATCGTTTACCCGCTTTAGTACATGCCATTGTATCATCACCGTCGTCAAACAAAATCTGGTTTGATCCAGAATATCCCTAACATACGACTACTGATATACTTCACATAATATTGCTGACAATTTTTATATCTGATATTTCACACAAAATTGTTACAGATTAATAGAGATATTTTTAACGTCTCAGTTTTTGGATTAATATAACTCATCATCATGAGAGAACAAGTACATATTAATTTTACCGCTGATAAGAGAACCAGGTTCTAAAATTTTGATAAAGTTTCCATGAGAAACTATTGTCTTATTAACGTAACATTTTTAGCTCATCATCTACTGTATTTTTTGTGTATTTGATTTACAATATTGGATTATAATGGTTGTCAAGCTCTTTTGTGATCAAAGCAAGTTTATCAATATATTCCGAATAATCATTACAAACCAGAGATAAATTTATCATGCTTATATTTTTTAAGTAAGTGATATACAATCTTAAAACTCCACCTTCATCCAATCAACACTATCACACATTTTATTATTCCAACGCAAATTCCATCAGAGTAATATCTTTTATCATCGAAAATGCAAGGACTAGATTTTATTATAACATCCGTCTCAAATTTGTGACAATTTGATTTTATTGCCGTCATTTCAACATGACCACTAAAACCGTCTAACGCCGACTTATAATTATCAAATCCAATTACTGTACAGACCACATTTATTTTTATTCCCTTTGCTTCTTTTTAACCTTATTATCAGGTAATTTTAAACATTACATTTTACTACTTACTCCAATAAATTCTGTTATCATTTTCATGGGAACTTCATCTTTAAAATTTTTCATTAATTTTTTATTGTCATCGAAGTGAAATCCGCTATTTGCTGGATAATCAGAAACATCAAACAGATCCCGGTGTTCATAAAATTCTATGTAATTATCAGAGTCTATCTTGTACATCAACGAGTCAGTATCTGTAAATAGCAACTCTGCGTCAGGCCATTTAACCTTAACAAAATTGTAATGATAGTCGTACATTAACGTCTTTGATATTTCAAGTATTGCTATACCAACATAAACCGGTTTATTTCTCTTATGTATAGGGATAAGATTTTCATCAAACATTTTCATACTAACAAACTTATCAAATGCTACAAGTTTATTAGGACGTTCAGAGTTATATGACGATCTGAATATTGACTCACTTTCTAATATTTTCCATGGTCTTTTCGAACAAGATATTGTTCATGAGCTTGAAGAAGTTTTTTTCTCAAATTCTGTTATTGCAGCTGCTCTTCGTCTAGTATTTGAGTCGATATAATCTTTCATCCAACACGACTGATTAAACTTTAACACACGATGAACTTTTCATTGTACCAGTCTATGATTAAGTGCCTGTTTCAGATTTTTATAATGCAAAATTTATCTCCGTTAGTCAAGAAGATTTGGTACTAGTTTTTGAACAACTAATTTACATTTAGTGCTAGAACAAGATGAATAATTACGTTGTTACTCTGATAGCAAATCATAGTCGATCAGCATTGACTCAGGACAAAACGGATAATCGTTATGTGCGTCATGAAGATCAAATGGATAGTCAAGATAGAATTCAACAAAATAACCAATGTTAACAGGTACAGTTTTATCGGTTTTTATTAAAAACTGCTCTGGACTTATCCAATGAAATCCGCCTTATGGCATTGGCTAAAACAATGCATATCCCTAAAGGTTATTGGTGTCTAAATAAAACATGAAAAACTATGGCAGTGTCTTATCATAGTTGCTCATGTACTTGTTATTAGTTTTAGCATATTTGTTATCGTTATAACGATTATTCTTCCTCTGATTCCACGTTCTAAGAAACAAACAATGTCAGGGTCTGTAAAAAATTTAATTGTATTTTACTGTGCTTGAGTAATGTGTCCCCACTTAATTCTGGTGCTGAGTAACACCATGCTGGGTCGAGTCTAGTTGCGCTGACATCTCTGAAATTCTCAAACTTATCTGCCATCAACAACACATCTGTGAACAGATACAGGTCATGATATTCTCCAAATGATTTTCAGTCTAAATCATTCCAAATTTGCTAAGCTTAAGCATTGTAGTCATGGCTGATACTCTCAATATTTAGTCAAGAATAAAACATGTCCTGGTCATGTAAAGTTGTTTCATTAAATCTATCCCAATCGTCAAGAAACTCGTATGGAATGATACCTTTTCTGATCTATAGTCGGTCCAAATCTTGTGTGGTTTTCGATCCCTCTTACCAATAACGTCTCTCAACTCATCTGTTATCGTCGATCCAGTTTTATTGGTAACAGTAACGCTAAACACGCACTTGTAAAGATATCAATGATGTTAAATGTATGCCGTTTGTTATTGTTGTAATTTGCAATGAATTGCAAATCTATCGCCCAGATATTATCAATTGCGTTGTCGACGATCTTCCATCGAAGAAACATTTTTTAAGGTTTGTGAGGCTCATGAGCCAGACCGTACCGCGTTTCACTAATATCTGACGCAAGCTTGCCAGGCATCACAACGTCAATCTTATATTTTGTTCCAATGATACCTTGAACAAGCTTTCGATCAACAAGTTTTCGTATAATTATCCGGTTTCATCTCTCGAAGTTCCTCAAGTATAACCCGATCGCAACCTAGTTTGTCGTCGACCTGATAGGGATAACAAATAACATGATGCATCAGAATTGCATCAACTTGTTTGTATGGTTCTTGTTCTGGTAATGGATCATCATTTCAATCGAGTTGCTGATCACGTGCATTACTTGGATCGATATATTTGTGTCCTGGCAATATATAACCTCCATTCTGTTTTTTGGTAATTTCCTAATAACCTTATGTATATCCAATACTGATCCGATGACTGCTCTGTGATTGCATGCTGGCAATAAGCAACTATCTTACTATGTTCCAGGCACAGATCTTTGTTCAAATCTTCGCAATTATATTTCAATAATTTTTAGTCGCTTACTAAAATAACTTTTTCGTCGGATCTTATTGTGAGAGTCATATCACTGTGTTTGCATTGCACAACCACCAGTGATTGTATTACCAGTGATTGTATCATAGGATTTATCTTGTTTAGTGAACATATACTTTCTCTTACCGCAGGCATCACAGATACATTTCAGCATTTTTCTTTTATTAGCAGTTGTTCCTGTTGTTTCATTGATGTTATTAGTTTTGGTTCTGCATTTGAGACAGTATTTTGTCATTTTTATACTTTATGTCAGACAAAATTAATGCTAGATCGTTTTACGATCATTGCTGATACTAGGAAACGCGTCAAATTGCAGAATAAACTTTAAGAAATTGTTGTATTTAGAAACAACTAGCATCAAACAATCGATCTTACCGGCTTTGTCAGGTATAAGCGTATGTTTGATATCACGGAATGCTTTGCTTTAGTCGCGGAAAAAACAAATATGTTTAACGGAAGCATCATCGTAATTTTTTGATAGTTCTGCAAAAATGTTTCGTTTAGCATATACCTCGTTTTAATTTGTCGCCTTACATTACCGAAGGCACTTCTTATTGCCGCTGAAATAGTAGCTCCAACAACCGCATCTGCTGTAAGTGCTGCTAAGGTAGGTTGTAATCATTTCGAAATAGCTTCTCAAGTTCAGGTATCTTTGAACCACAGGATATTTATTGCAATAGATCTCGAGTAATCATCGCTGAATGTTAAGAATAGTACTTGCTATCTACAAGTGCATAGAAATATCTTCGACTGTTTTTTGCGATCTGATATCTAGCACTTTTGAATAAACTCCAACCGTTTTTAACTTGTGATATATTATCAGCATCAGCAATCACGACTGCAGGATTAGCTGTTGCCATTATACTTCATTGAGTTATGTATATTTAATATAATTGTTTGTTTAATTATTTAACTTTTTAATCCCATTACATGTTTTTGTAGTAATGTAACATTGAGTTCAATTCTGTTTGATCTGATTGATTTTTTTTATTTTAATTTTATTGATGTAAAGAACTAACACTGCATCTAGTTGTTGACGTCGTTTCAGAATCAGTGACAGTTCTGGTAAACAACGTTTTAATATTTTCCCCTTCTCATAATAAAATTGTTAAGTTCAATCAAGGTCATACCTGGATTACGTGACGAGTGGCATGTATCAATTTTACAAACTTCAATTTTTTTCAGAACAATGTTCTTTTGGCTCTCATCCGGGATTCTGTTTTGTGTCTTAATTAGCGTATAAGTGTTGTTTTTCATAGAAGTTTGTCAGTAGGGCTCCAGACAATTGACAAGTTAAGTTGTTATTAAGTTGTGACCGTTCAGGTTGAAATTTTATTTAATTGAATTCAAGTGATTCTTTTCCTGGAAATACATAAGTACTCCTAGAAAATTCTTGGATCGGACATTTATTGGAAGTTATACTGAATTCAAAACTGGAAAATTATTGTCTGTGATACAACAAGAGACTGTTGACACTGTAGCTCTTTACTGACCAAAACAGACGTCATCGCCTTCGAATTAGGATTTCATCGGGATTTGAACTCAGATTCATTCAGAACATTTATTACTAGGAGTTCTACTTTCTAATTCTTCGATTAATTTGTATTTAATTCGTAAAACCGTAAGTTCTTTTTTCTTAATTTTTCACTTTGTATTCTAGGCAAATAAAGTATTTGTTAAATTTTCCAAAGCTATTTGCCTTCACTCTTTTCTGTTACTGATTTTAACAGCATAGACTCTTGACACTTGTACTTCAAGAATGGCTTTATGAGGAGGTAAAAACACATCGACTCGAGAATTAAATGTTTTGATGCCGATATTGTTAGGCTCATTAGAGTTTTCGTCAAGATAATTAATATACTCCTTTGTAGATCCTTATGCTGTTATCTGATCGGCAAGGTCAAGATAATTTTTGTGGACATCTTTTATTGTAATCGTCAGACAAACTAGTGATTATTTTTACAATTGGCGAAAACGCAGCCGAGTGCTAGCACCCCTAGGTTTAGCTTGTGTTATTAACTTTCTAATAATCTCTTCGCTTGCCGGAGACAACAATTTGTGTCGTTGTTATCATTGCACGTGCTGTTGATGATGATGGAGCTCTTTCAGAAATAACACGTTTTATATCCGAACCACGTGGCACTCCACCTTTGATTTTATCAGCTGTTCCTGCAGGAGATGCGGCTCCTGATGCAAAAGCCTTTTACGCGTCTAACTCGATTGGCACACCTTGTGAACTATTCCAGGTATATGTTCGATTATATTTGAGAAGATATTACCGAAAAAAACACCTACGATTTTTTGTAATAAACTTTTCGTTGGTTCGTCTTGTTATACAAATTTTCTGTGAAAATTGACTGGTTCAGCTACTGACGTGCAGATGAAAAATAGTAAATAACAATTTTGTTGTAAAGATCAATCTGGTGACCTGATTGATTGGTAAGCGCCATCGTGATAGATGATATTTGATCTTCGACATTGATCGGATAGTATGTTACCTATCTTGTATATACTTGCATTAATAAACCAGGCATGACATCAGGGCTAAATTAATAAATAGTTTGTCCTTGGCTACCTCGTGTCGTGTTTGACCCACTTGCAATAGAACAGCTTATCAGAATTGTATTTATAGCTGTAATGTTGAAGGGTGACTCGCAGTCTTATGATACCTTCGCAATTGTGTCAGATCCTTATTGTTGTTTATTGAATCCGAGCAATGATCCGATTGTGTATTGGCTTCTAAGATCGATAAACAATTTTTTAGTGTTATTCTTGCTCGAAGCGTGTTGTAGTTCGAAATGATTTCGAAATTATTAGACTGCCATTGGTTATATGATATTTTCTTGTTTTTTATCTGTGACGTTGTAAGCTCTTTGTGGTATCTTAACAGATTTTCACTCAATGACGCCGTTGGTTTTCACCCCGAACATAAAAGCATCATTGACGTTAGTTTTTGCAATTGCGATAGAGTGCCAGACAGTAGCAGATGCTAATCCGATTTCATATTGCTTCGGGGAAATATGATCAAGTTCAATAACATGATTGAAAAAAAAACGTAAATTTTTGCGTTGTTTGATGTTGTCTGAGATGGGTCGAATAACAGTGTCATCAACGACATACTTATTTATTGTTCACATATTAAACTAAGACAGTATTGACTTTGCTTATTAAGTCACTGTGTAGCACATAATACTCGTCCGTCGTTAAAGAACCGTTTGATCTTAGATGATCAAGTATATCAACTATTTAATTGTCGATTTCTAAGCTTATTCCAGCTTCATTCGATGAAATTAGCAGCAGCAGTCGATCAATAATATCAGCGGCCGATTTTAAGATCTTTAATCCTTCTCCTTCAAATGATTTGAATGAAACATCTGAGTCATACGATTCATTTCACCTTGTTGTTTGACATTGAGGGAGATCTTTTTGAGATAAGCTTCAGACGAGTTTACAATACTTTTTTCTTTTCGAAATTATTTGTATTTAAAACTTCAGTTAAACCATACCAAACGATTTTTCTAGCTGTCAACTTATTTTTGGTTTATATTTTTCTTTTTTTCGGTACATATTATTTGCTATGATTCCATTATACTATCTTTTGCGAATATAACAATATTCTCATCAAATGTTTTATTTTCAGTAAAATCAACAAGTTTTTTTTATTATAGGTGGTGAAATCATTAAATGTTTATAATTCATCAATGCAAGGTTCAAGTTTTGAGATAGCATTTTCGTATTCATCTTCGCTTAACTTGAACTTTTTCTCATGTAGATGTTTAGTTTATTTTTCTTTAGAAAATCTAACTATTCTCTGGTATATCCTGGTATATCCTAGTATAAACATGCTGTTTTTTCAATATATTTTACCCTTAAAATAATTTTTTCAGATCACTAGTCGTTACATCCTAGAACTTTTTGAAATTTTCTGAAAGAGAAATTTGTTTTTTTGCGATAAACTTATTTTGTTTTAAACTATCATCATATGATTTTTGTTTATTGTTTTTTAAGTCTTCAAGTCCAGAGGCAGATTGTGCAATAATATCCTCGGTATCTTTCTTTTGTCCTTCTTCAAGTAGTCCTCGCAGACCTTTTTATTTTAGTTTTTCTAGATCTTCTGGTGATACTTTATGAACAAAGAGTTGTTTGCCAAGTATAGATTCGAAGAAAGGCTTAATGAGTCAAGCCGTTTCTTCTGCTGTTTATTCTTGTCCAGCACGTTCTTGCTGAACTTTTTCTTAAATGCAGTTCTTGTTGCAACATATTTCTTTAGTAGATTTATCAACGCCTTGTCCATTATTGTGAATAACACATTAATTTTATACTTCTTTGCACTCTAACAACTTGTCAATTCCGAATCGAAACATTTGCTTGGTATCTCTCGCAAGTTTATTGAATAAGAAAAAAACTGTGATCCCCATGTGCGGTCTCATGATATAGCTCAACAGATTTCTCTTGAAACGTCACCGCATTGTTCTCGTATTATGTTTTCCACTTCAATATTGTCAAGTCCGTTAAAAAATATAAAACAAGCTGTATTTCGTCTGATAAAACGATCAACATTATAAAAACCCCGGGCAAGATAATTTGAATCACATCTTTAATTTCTGGACAATTAAAAGTAAGATTTTGATCTTATCCATCTCAGAATTGCTCAACGGGATGTCATCAACAACAATAATCTTATATTCGCCCGATTCTAGCTAGACAACAGGAACAATATCTTCGCGTGTCCTTATAACAAATATATCTTCGCCAGGACCAAGTTCATTATATAGTTTTTCGTTGTACTCGTTCAGCAACTTAAATTTGTACTGCTGGCGATTGATGATATAAATATACACCCGATCGAAGTTGAATCTGTCATTGAGTATCAAGTTCATTAGCAAGTTTTGCTTTGCCAGATCCAGTACGTTCTATCAGCTAATGACAATAAGTCAAAATAATGTTTATGTTTTATTACGCGATCGGTATCAAAGTTAATTATGCTCATCGTATAACATGTGCACAAAATTTTGTCAGCAGCACTTACAATAACATGTGCTACTACACAAAATTTGGTACGTTAATCAGTAGTTCATCTGCTTACCATCAGCAACTACAGCTACATCTGTTGATCTGACAAATTATTTTAAGCAATCCGATGACACAATCACCGGCAACCTTATCATGTCAGGACGTGTGCTAGATCTAGAAACGCCATATCCTCCTGTCAACGTGAACAATACACAAAACGCAAGCTTTGCAGAAATTAATGCTGTCAGTAATGGTTAATTATCATTGTTGGGTGGAAAAATGACTGGTAACTTAAATATGTCAGGTCAGCGAGTGCTAGACCTTAAGACAAAATATCCCCCCATCGACGTAGATAACTCACAAGGAGTATGTTTTACTCATCTTAATAGTCAGCAATAGTAAGTTGTGAATAACTAGTGGAGAGATGACTGGAAATATCAACATGAGTAAAAACAAAAATTGTAAATCTTGACACCGAATACTCCCAAACATAAATAATTCACAGGCGATAAGCTATGCACAACTTAACTCGATAGATAATTCTAAGTTGTCATTATCTGGTGGGGCGATGACTGGCGCGTTAGATATGGGTAGGAAATAAATATTTAATACCCAACTTGATAAGATAATTTTGACCAATATCGATTCTGTAACAAATGATAAGTTTGTCAAAGACAACTTTGTAATAAAATCCGGCTATACGATGACTGACGCGTTTGATACGGAATCGAATAAGATAACAACGTCATATAACGCAAATGCCTGATATGATATTACAAATAGATCTTATGTTGACCTATGATCAATTACTGCAACAAACAGTGCTACTAATGTATTAGGTCGAGCTACTGATGCACTTTACGTTAAGCAAACCGATGGTGCAATTGCATGAACATAAAACATGCGTTCGAGCAAAATAACAACGACATATCATCCAGTCGCCAGATTGGATGTAGCAAATAAATTGTACGTGGACGCCAAAATACGTTCAGCATCAGCGAGTGTAATTACTGCTGCAGATGCCAATCTGGTGGTACGGTAACAGGTGCGATAGATATGGTTGATAATAAGATAACTTCTACGTACGTGCCTATATCTAAATCTGATCTTACCAATAGTGTTACACAAGCGATTGGTGGTAATACGAAGCGAATTAAAAAACAGTGTCGGTCACATGCCGCGTCTCTGATGCTTTAAACAATCGTTGGGATTTTGTTGCAGGTGCATCGAGTTATTTGGAAAATAAGCCGGATTACGCATTTTCGTTTAACAGCCATTTATCTGACTGGTCAGAGTGGCTCTTAAACGGAGAAATAAGTAACTTTTGGACTAAAATAGTGTCCAGCAGCTGTTGCTATTTGGAAATTTAATCAAATGATGTTGGACAAATTTATAAATTGGAATTGCAAGGATTGAATGATGATAGAACTTGGACTACGCTAGGTAGTGTTACTGGTTATATTATTGGTATTACTTCTCATCAATTTACACTTGGTCATTCAACGACCACAGACAGGTACCTATATTTCCGGGTTGACGTTGCTGAGGATCCAGATTCTGGGTTATCAATGTGTCAGATGTATTGACGATTTAATGTGATTGTAGTCTAGTTATCTACTGATCCTCCATCGATCAAAGTCGCAAAAAGAGTTTTATAATTGTATACTACACCCGAAAACGGAGATCCAAATAGCTGATGTTGATCAGCAAGACCCAGAGAGTATTGAGGAAACAAGAGCAATAAATATAATTGTTCGAATGAAAGACAATTAACTTTACATTCCTCCGGTTTAACCGAGAACAGTGATAACTTTTCCAGAGGTTCAGGAATGAGAGCCTCTCAACTGAAATATGCTCTCAGAGACTTTGATATTATTAGCACATACTGTCCCGTAAGTAGCTGCGAGGAAAGACGGTTAAATGTTGAAAAATATTTGATATCATATCTTCTTGAGCTAAATAAAGAAAATGGTTTGAAGATTGATAAATCTAACCTTGTTAAACTAAATTTCATAGTTATAAAAAAACCAGAACAGAACAACTGAAAAAAATTCACGACGACCTTGACAAAGTAGCTGAAACAAGGAAGCACAAGTTTCTAAAAATCGTAAGCTCAAATACACATTTGCTAAACATCTAATATTTCGTCTATTCTGTATGGACTATTATGATAAAAGGACGCTGTTAGAAATATTAAATAACAGTACTGACACTAATCTGCTAACAACAGCATATCTAGTTTTGATAGACTCTCACCGGCAATAAAGAAAAAATAACGTAAATCACATTAATGCTGCACTAAACGCAGTATCAGAAACTGAGTCCAGGATTGAGTCATATGATGATGTCGAACGGGATATATTTTATCAAGAGTTGATGAAATTACAACTGTTAAAAACGTTATTGACGAAGATTATGAAAAACAAAGTAGTTCTAAAAATTGCATAACAAAACTATACAAAAGAACCTAGAAAGTTTCTGACAGAAGTAAAATACAAAAATAAAAAGGGCTGATCGTTGCATACCTAAATCTACCAGCNATAGAAATAAGGGAAGCTGATATTCTAGGTCTTTTAAGTTTTTGGAACAGTGTATGCAATTCTCAGGCAGCATCTGGTACTTAACAATTTTAAACTGGGCCAGTTATTTTATGTTGTTAGTTATATCGACGAATCAGAAGATATTTATCGTGACAAAGTTAATGATATTACTGAAATACCAGCACATTTTCACCCTCCATTTTTATCTTCGGTTGATGATGATATCTCATCTGACGTGTATGATAAGTACCGAGAGTTTCTTGCCGACCCTGTCAATAAAAAATGTAATGCTCTTATCGATAAGGTTTCATCCAAAAATATTTTTAGTATGGCTATTGATATAATTACATAAATAGTTTCATAATGACAAAAAAGGAAATGATAGACCTCAATCATATTTTATCTGGTATCCAAGAGAACAATACAGACGAACTGATAAGATACTCTAAATATTACTATAAAAAACTTTAATGTATCAGACACGCCAGAAAATAGTACAGCATAATAATAAGCGCGTTGGATTATATTCCAGTATTACTAACAACAGCTGGAATTGTTACAGCAGGCGGATCCGCAAACACATTATTATTAATTGTGTCGGGGACAGGTATTTATTATCAACCAAAAAAACCCAAGAAAGAGCAAAAATATAAGAACAAGACTATTTCATGTAAAATAGCAATAGCCACTTATAATAAAATTCTCAATCAACTTCGAGCTTATCCCATCGGTGAAATGTTGATTATGTTAGATATGATACAGGAACTGCGCGTCGAAGATGATTTGCTCGTAGATATGATATCGGTCAGAGTTTTGAAATACGAAAAACGATACTTAGTAAATTTTGTGTGAAATATAAATCACAGTACGAGCCACCATACTGTAAAAAATGGAAAAAGGGAGTAATTGACTAGCAGGTTGAATGACGTTGGATATCTTTTATTTTGGGTAATTGTTATATTTATTTTAGCATTGTGTGTAAACATACACCTTGATGAATTGCTTAGAGTGAAACGAACTTTTATAGCTTCAAAGGGATGTCCAGGCTGATATTCAATTTTGCAATTGTTGGATAGCTACGCGCGAGTTTTTAATAAAATATACCCCTTAAGCGAACTCCAGGCGCTTTTTATGTTCAGATATGCCATGCTAGTTGCTCCTGGAAATTAGTTTTTCATAATTTTTGAATAACCTGTACAAGTATATCATATCGTTTTTAATATCCGCATATCATAGCTTCTGTAGCTGAACGCAAGACAATATGTCTATTGTTTTTTTTCTGGAATCGAACACATGATACACTTTCCACATTTGTCCGTACGCCTTAACCACACGGCCACTGAGTTCTTACAGATATACAGATGAATTTAAATATATAGCTATATTGAAGCAGAAACTAACTTCCTTGGAGTATTTGTTGAAATATATGAAATTATTGATTATTTTGTAAAATCTCAGTTAGTTATTAATAGATCATTCATTTTATTGATCAGAAGTTTGACCTGTAAGTCCCAGCGAGTTATTAAAGACGAATCGGAATTTTGTGCGAATGTTAGGTATAGTAGTTTTGTGTGAACTATCAGATATATAATTGCTAAGGGGGTGTTCTTGATCAAACCGGATTTGTTTGACAACTGGTACGATTCAATGGCATGTCCTCGGCGAGTAAACGAATATGAAATAGACGCTGTTGCCTCACCAAAGTTGTTTTTGTAGTTGTTTAGACTAACCTGATGGGGCTATGGAGAGGTGAGAATTATGCTGTCGTCAAATTCAAAAAAGGATTTTGTGCCAGAATACCTCCTTTATAAGACTACTGCACTCAGTCACTGACTGCTCTTGTTCTGTTACGGTTACCTACTAACACCTGTGCATTATTTTCTCTTAAGGGATTGGTTGTAAGACATTAAGGAATAGTGAAGAAATTGAAGCTATGCCACAACAAGTATTTTGGGAAAATTCATTTTGTACTTTTTTCCCAGAGTAACTTGAAAATCCAGCTGACTCGTGCTCGTTTGTACATTAACAATCGCTCGTAATTCACTTCTTTTTCAGGATGCTCCAAAAGGAGTCATGTGATACATGAGAAAAATTCTGTTAGTGACTAATCTAATAAAACATTCACACGTGGCGGTGGATAACTTGATTCGACAGGGAATGAAGAGAGGCAGGCTCGCTTGTTTAAACGGAAATGAGAAGAGAAAATGTGCATTATATAAAATTAAGACTGCTAAATATTGGTGATCATCTGGGGCACTAGAATACTTTAAAGGGCAGACAGTGAAAGTGAAGCACAATTTGTATTGTTCTGTTCCA
>QKMX01048804.1:0-11468 GCA_003401595.1 Venustaconcha ellipsiformis
TGCTACATGCGTATCGAAGGGCTAAAAAGGCATACACTCTGAAGGAAAGGGATAGCATGCCAGATTTAGTGAGACAGATTTACTTTAAATTTCACATCTAATTATTGATTCAAATTTTGCATTTTTGAGCTGAGTTTTTAGTTTCATGCTCAAACATTGTATTAATGCATAGAGGATATCTACTTTTGTTGAGTAGATATAATTAAATATTTTAGAAGTGAAGTGGAAACCTTGTATTGCCATGAGTGGCTTCATGACCGTATAAAATATTTCCACTTTTTGAGTTTACTTTGGCAACAACACAGAATGCTCCAGCAGGCTATAGAATGGAGCATGATTAAACAACAGATTTTAAAGATTGTAAAGATTCTGGCTGCTATTTTAGTTTATTTCTGTATTCAGACATGAATTATGTGTGGTGGCAAACTTGGAGTCTATTTTGGTAAAAGACAATGCACTAAAATGTCAATTATCACTTAATTTAGGTTTTCAATGGACATTGATCAGCTCCTGATTTCTCCATTGTTTTAAAACATGGTTATGATTGTAATGTCATTTAAAATCGTTGCTTAAATAATGTAAACAAGAGATTTTCTTCAGAATTTGCCCCATTTGCTGTTGAATGTAACAGGTAAATGATACTGTATGTATGATACAGAATATCAAATAGCAATTAAGGTTATGTTTGTTCAGTCACTGATAATTTGCATGATTCACTGTGCGGAAACTAATCTTAACAAAATTAATACTTAAAGTCTGCTTTTTATTGTTTGGGGGTTCAATTGTATGCACTCTTCATGGTGCCTTTTCATTGATTACCTAAATGTATACTAAAGGGTCAACAGACTTGACACATTTTAAGATCTATTCATTCTGTTGCAGAGGGAGTAAGGCTGAACCATTTATGCATGTACACATCTTAGTTTATTTTCACTGCCTGTAAATGTTTAAAGATTTGGAAACCATGTAAATTAGCATGGATGTAACTTTCAGTAACACAGTAACTGCCAGTTCTAGTTAAATTATGTATTTTGTCATTACTGCTAAATTGGAGTGTTTGTTAGATCATTTTCATAATTCTTTTCTTAAAGTATATAAGGGTCCATGTAGAACTTGGGATTGCTTGGAATTATCCAAAGTTTATGAGAATTGGTTGTAACATATGCTAATCATTGGTTTACAAATAATACTGACAAAAATTTCTTAAAACCACATTATTTATCTTTCTAAACATGTTTGTTAGCAGAGCATTTGATGTGTATCAGTTTCAGTGCTATTTCACAATTCGATAGTTACTTGATATCTTGCAAGAAAAAGCATTTGTGTGCATGACCAGGAGGTATATCTAGCTGCCTTATCTATATCTTCATGTGCATATATGTAACATTTGGATACAATATAATGATAATGCTAGGAATGTTGCTCCTACTCTATCACCATGTAACATGTAAATGAATCAGTTATCATGCGAGGTAAGATGTGCACATTATTGGTGTTTTACTTATTAGTATTTGTCAGATAAACGTACAGCGTTATAAGTAAATTGGGATTTCATGTGGTTTGGAATTGTTTAGATTATTGTATCTCATGTACACATTCACAAATGTTAGTAAATGTTGCAGTCTTGGGAAAATTGGGGAAAGGATTTGAGAGAGAGAGAGAGAGAGATAAGGAAGAGAAGAAGAAAAACTAAGGAAATACAAGTCTGAAGAAGATTCTTAAGGCAGATTTACATCAAGAATGGGAAAAGAAAGTAGTTCCAAAACAGATAGAGCCACTGTGGAGATATCATTTTTCTCACATTGATATATTTCAGTATCTCATTATGCAGTATAAAGTAACTGGGCTTAGCATAAATGCAAGTGCTTGATTACCCCATCACAAGTCATCCTTGACTGAAGATGTTTGTACCCATTTAGTATGACACCCAGGTCATCTAGAGCAGTGATATTAAATGCCTTATTCAAGGGCATTGCAGTGATTGGCCAGGGCAGGACATTAACACATGACCTTCTGATCTGAGCTCATGATGCACACAATCATGCTATACATCCTTTTTCTTAGATAAGGCAAGAAATTAAAGTTTAGTTATGGTATATGTATCTTTCACAGTGTTTACAGTTTGATTAATATCTATAGAGTACCCTGAAAACAACACATTAATTGGTATTTATTTGCTTAATCATGGATGATAAGTTGCAGATGAACCAAATATTTTTTACTCTGTTTTCTTTAATTGCAGAATGTTATACAAACAATGAAGTGTGATTTACCACCAAAAGCCCCAGGTAAAATGCTTTTCATCAAAAAGTCTCCTGATAATGTAAGACTATTGTAAAATTATGATATTTCAAATTGTCTACTGGCATTGTCTCATTAGATAATCAAGGATACAGTTTTAAAACAATAATATAATTATCACTAAATATAGTATAATGTGAACTTTTCTGGAGGCTCAAATACATGCATGACCAATTTACATTAAAAGTAATTACTTCAGTATTATTATGAATTATGTTTAATACTACTGTTTGTTTTTACAAAGTATACTGTGGATTTGTTTATTTTTATGGGTACTTTTGTATAAATGAGTATTGCATAGATATTTGAAATCATAGTTGTTCTTGAAGCATCTATTTTTTATGAATCCACGTTAGCTGAAAAGCAAGATATATCTGTCACATTTTTGGCAGTTTTATCAGTAATGATAGGTTTTATTAAGCTTTCATTTGCATATAATTCCTAAACCTCTTGATAGAACCCTTTTAGACCTTGGATTAATCATTACAGAGCTGAGACAATTTACTTGGTATCTTACCTACTTTCCTCTTTTGACCTTATGGTTTGAAGGCAAGGTTTAAATTAATGTTTGTAATGCAGAGTTGTTATGGGGCCCTAGTCTTTTTGAAGATAGAATGTCTTTTGTTGTGCATTGAAAGTGACATGAAATCAATAAAACACAATCAAAAGCAGTACAATTCACAGTAGTTGAACACATTGTTTTAAACAAATTATTTGGAATGCATGGTGTTTAGTGCATGATAATGCTTAGAGGTAATATATAAATAAAATGTATAAATAATGGATCCAGGTGGGATAGAATGCACTTTTAAGCACACACACACACAACCCTTTGCTATTTAATTGAGAATAACATAAATTAAAGAACAAATGCAAAACATAACTAAATCTGTCTTTCCATACAGTAAAAGGCCTTTGACCATAATTTAGAATTTAAATTTTTTCTTTTTTAGTTTGCCCCAATGGATTGAATATTTCCAGTGTAATCCCCAGACCATTGAAGAATATTCTTCACTGTTCTCTGACAGATAATTGCTTTGGTCTTCACTGCTGTGCTGAGTTTTCATTCCAGATTCCACTGTCATCGGAACGACTGAACATTACCATACCTCTTGCCTTTGACCTTGACCCCTGTCAGTTTTCTCTCAACATTGTCTTGGGAACATACACATACAGTGAACAGCTCCTTACTTATGAATGGGGTATATTTAGTTTTTATTATTTGATTTTATAAATTTGTTATATTATTGAGTTCTGAAGCAACCATTTAAGACCTGTTGTTGAATGAGACAAGACTAAAATTGAAGAATATAGACCATGTGAAACTTTTTTATGTCTTCATTTTATCTTCATAGGTAGATCAGCTAACTAAAATAACAGAAGAAACCAATCATAATTCAATATATTTGGTTATAAATGTTACGTAAATTTTCCTTTGGTTTGAAGAAAATATAAATCAGATTTGGTATGTGATGATTAAAGTGATTACAGAAATTCAGTATAATAATTATCTTTTCTTATGTCCTTTTTCTTTTACTGTGTATGGTATATTTACCCTTTAGAATAAAACATTTTGAAAGTCTTCTTGCATTTTGTGTACAGCTAGGTATTTTCAATTTTGTATTATCCTTGCAGTATGTAGCTAGAAGAACTATAACATCACTGCCCATCTGTTTATCTGTAATCTTTTTTGTTTTGGAGCATAACCCAAAACCCATTCAAGATATCTTGTTGAAACATGGTAAAATATTGGACTAGTAGTGTTTTACTATTCAACATTTTTAAGTTTCATTATCTTGTTTTTGTTTATATTATATTCATCAATAAATTATATGCATCATTTCCAGGTCAAAGCTAAAAAAACATTTAAAACTTATCCATAAAACTCAGTAGACATTAGTGGACTAATAGTCCTGATGTGTTTTTATCAATTGGCAGGTCTTCAGTTTTCATCATTGAATATTTTCTTGTGTTTGCCCTTTCATCCATTATTCACATTTTTATATTTGCAAAACATGACTACAAAACAAATGAATAATATCTCTACAAAACTTTGTTCACATATGAAGCTAGTAGCCCGGTGTACCTTTCGCAATTCATGTTTCCTCATTTAAAGTATTTGTAATAATTTCATTCATTTGTCAGCAATCCAGCCATAATTTACACTTGCATTTCCAGAGTATAATTCTAGAATCATTTAGTATATCTATATGAAACATAGTAATGTAGTAGTATTGATATGCCTTTGAATTTAAATTTTAAAGTTTTCATTATTTTAATTGTTATTGTTTGCTGCTCATTCTTCCATTCATTATACACACTTTTTTGTAAGAGGCAGAGTTAAAAAATTATTGCAGTTATTTCTGAGACATGGAATATATATTAGACTGGTTGTATAGGTGTGTCTTTTGCTATTTACAATTCTTCACTTTCAGTATTTAATATTTTCTTCCATTTGGTTGGGTAAGTTGAAACAGTCCATGATACACCATTCTGTTTTTGAACTATAGTGCCACAACTGTTCTAATATATATCTGGACATGTGGTCTATATTTGCTTTTTTATTCACTTTAAATAATTTATATGTTTCTGTCTGTACATTTGTCTCTCAACCCATTGTTCACACTTTTGTTTGTCTATCCATATCCAACCATGCGTGCAATATCTACACTTACATTTCTTTTTTTAATACATTTCTTGATCACATTAGCGTCATGATATAAGCCTGCTACCTCCTGAATCCAGCCATACCCAAAGATGAAAATGTGTCTTTCTCTACAACAGATAGACAAAGGGCAATAACTCTTGTGCATTATCTTCCATGTTTGTTCATCTTGCTGAGCATAATTTTAGACAAATATATTATGACTGGGATTATGATGACAGATCCATTCATCCAGCCATGCCCATGCCACAGCTTGTACCACCACCAACTCTTCCACATGGATGCCAAAACAATGCTGACCATATTACACGTGAGTCAGTCATCTGTACCAGAATGATACATTTATCCAGTGGCACTGGCTTACTGTATAATCATGGCTTACCTAATAGGAAGTTACCATGACCATACTGTATGATCACCACTTACTCAAAGTGAATGTCTATGACGTATTTAGTGATGATGACATTACATCATATGTGCAACCTGGAAAAGTTTATCCAGATATGGAAGCAGAGCTAGAACAGGACACAACACACTGAGTGTAAAGATTCTTCTGAACAAAAGACTTACTCAGATCCAATCATGAAGCAGACTAGTGAGTTAAGCTTTAAAGTCACTGTCAATGAAATATACTAGACGTTATTGGTTTAAAATGTCCTCCACCTCTACCATCACTAATTGCTATAAACTCATGGCTTTAGTACATATCAGTGATAAGAAAGAGACACCATACTTTCAGCTGTTTCTTGAATCAACAAAGATTAGAGAGATTAATGTCCATCTGTGATATGTGGTAGGCAAAGATTTCATTTTCAAAAGCCAAGTATGAGTGGCATTCTAATCATGCTTGTACAAAACACACTCTGACGCCTTCTGTACTGACTGACTAGCTTTAGATAAGAATTTAACAGCTGTCCATGTGGCTGTCCCACTTTTCATACAAGAATATGTTTCATGCCACATTACAACTGGTTCAGAACATTGTCATCAACATTTTCGATGTTGGATTTATTTTGGTTGGTGATTTTCCAACTGGCAGAGTAATTGGCCAATCAACACCCCTGGTAACTGACTGCCCAATTTGCTCAGGTCATTAGCAGAACAGCTCACCGTTTAATAGTCAATGCATTGACAGACTCTGCCAGTCTTCAATTAACTTGTCAGGAAACCTGTTTGCACTCCACATCTCTAAAGCTGCATCAAACTAATGAACTATAAGAATGACTCCATTCGACTCAGCATTTTGTTTTGGAGTGGGGGGTAAAAAGTTTAGAGGCAAGCAGCTCAAGAACTAATAGTCCAATTTGTTGCTGCTCTGCCTGCATCCTCATTTAAAACCCAGCCATACCTATCACAATGTAAGGATGTTAGGCAAGCCAAGAAAGAGAAATATTTTACATCGTATGTGCAATTCAGATCTCATAATTAAACCAGCAGACAACAGCCAAACCAATCTAGGAGTCACCCTTACAGGGGAGATAAGAAACCATGTTTCTCCACTGCCAAGCCTCCTATCATAGACTCGAGGTTCAGAATGGAGACACTGACATCTATATGACTCTCCATGCAAGGGGATGAGTATGCTATCAGACTCAATCTTACTGATGCCTACTCTCACGTCCCTATTCACTTGACATAAAAGTTTCTTCAGTTTTTGCTTGCTGGAACAAAGTTTACCAATTTCAAGTTCTTCAATTCAGTCTAAATACTTGCTTTAATAAATTATGAATTGTGTTATCACCCTGTTTCTGTGTGACACATGAGTAGCATTCAAATTGAAGATATTGCAACATATGATACATTTAGTAGCAGTCTTTGCATACTCAGGGGACTGAAGGATATGCCATGTCTAAATGACTCTTGCAATTTCAGTTATGATGAAAATGAATTTATTATTATTTGTGAAAGATATGTTGTTCATAAATGTTATAACTCTCTTAAAAGTGTAAATTAATAATTTTTCAGGAAAGTCGGCAATAGTTCCTTTTGGAAAAACAGATAATCCACCAGCAAAAATAAGGTATATTTTTGTACGTTCTAGATAAAATTTAGCTAACCAAAGAGATATCCAGTAATGGTTGTGTAAATATAAGGCAAAACATTAATACTGGATTTTGTATTTTTTTACATCAAGAAATATATTGTCAGTCCATTCAGACACTAATCATTTAATAAAGTCCTAATTTTATCATGGTGTTTCAATACAGTGATCTTTGTCACCAGTTATAACTTTTTATATACTTATCTCAATACATATGAAGTTGAGACATGAGTGTAATATAAAAAAAAACCCAAATAAAACTCATCTGTTGGACATTAAGTACTTTATTAGAACTTTATTTGTAAATTATGATCATGTCACTTTTGTATTTAATGTCATAAATCTGTTAATCTTGTCTATTCATCTATTTTTTCATTCATCCCTCACACCTTGATTAAGTTTTATATTTATGTTAGTTTCTTAGCCATTGTTAGCCCCAGGAACATGTAACTATTATTTGTCTTATGAGATCAACATCATCTTGATATTCTTATCTTTATTTGGAAGGGTTTATCTGAATATGTTTGCAGTTCTTTGTGCAGTTTTAGAATGAAATTTTAATCATCATCTATAACCAGTATTGTGCTGACATGCTGCTAAAACTTACACATATGTATAATCATGTCTAACCCTATTTCATATTTCATTGAATTCTGACATACAACCCCCCCATCCATGCATTTATCTATCCATCCATCCATACATCCAGTAATCCATCCATCAATACATACATGCATGCATTCATCCATCCATCCAACAATCATAGGCCATATTTATCAATTTTTCATTCTTCATTGATTTCCTCTATGTTTTACATTTATGATGGTATTTTGGTATCTTGGGTTTGTCAGTTACAGATGCATGTAATTTTGTGTGTTGATACATATTAGTGGAATGCCATCCTACCAAGATTAGCTCACTATTTACGAAACTACCATCTAGTCCAAATCACTGGCTTGGTTATTGAAACCCACAAACTAATATTTGATCTTTCTCAGTTTGAAATGTCCTCAATCAGTCCTCTCCTTTTTCTGAGTAAATTTAATTAAACCTGTGTTTTCTTTAATTGCCATGCATTTCTATAAACAGATGGATGTTGTTGTTTTGTGTTTAATGCCATTTCTTGGTGGAAGATAGGCTATACATGGCAGCCAGTATAACTGTTGGAGGAAGAACCCAGAAAAACCTTCAACCTATGGGAATCAGTGGCAAGTTTTCCCAAATACCCACATTGGCCAAGCCCAAAACTTTTAACCCACACAGAGGTGAGTTAGCAGTGATCAATGAAGTTGAATGCTAAAGACCATTAGGCCACTGGGGGACCCCTATATACAGATGATTTGAAAGATAGAGACACGTTGCAGCTGCAGTACCACAAGGGACCATCTTGAGCTAGTTACCAAATGAAGCCTCCACTTTTAGCGAGGAAATTACAGCCATGCTTAGATCTTTGATTTACATTGAAACCACTAACAAAGCAATTTTCATCTTCTTCTTGGAGTCTATGTTCACTATAAAAGCCTTACAAAAAATTTCAATTTGAGGACCTATTACTGCTCCAAACATCATCTGGCCATAAAGTCTGGAAATGATAATCTATACTGCTGTCTGTCTGAAGAGACATTGGAATTAAGAGAATGAAATGGCAGATATAGCAACAAAAGCTGTCCTACAGTCGTCCATTTCTGAATGGAAGATTTCTTATAGCGACTTCACATCTGTAAAATGGTATGTTTGTCAGAATACATATAACAGAAACACTACGAACAAACTTCAGAACATCAAACTGGAGAGTGGCATCCCTGATAAAGAAAAAATAGGAGAGATGATTTGGTATTATGCCAAACACATATTGAACACATACCTGACCAAGGGTTGTGAACCTTGACCTGTGTGATTATCTTGACAGGGTCCACTGTCAGTAGAACAGATTCTTGTTGAGTGTATCAAATTCCATCCGCATAGAGGAAAATATTTAATGTGGGTTCAGTTAAAAACCATTAGAAAAAACATGGGCATTTTACAAATATTTGGATTATATTAAAATATTTAAACCCATATTTAAGGATTCATTATATTTGTACCATTGACATTTATATTTCATTGTGCAGAATTATATTTTTACCTTTATGCTGTTTATCTTCTCAGATGTTTGGAATTATAAATGTTTTATAACTTTAGAATTTCCAGTTTAAATTGGAACTATATAGCCAGGATTGTACTAATTCGATTTTAAACCCTGTACATAACTACATTGTTTCATGTCAGTGACTTTGGATATGTGTTATTTTCAGATCAGTTTCTCATGCATTATTTGTTCTGTAGATGTGTCTTGGGGAGTTCAATACCACATATCAAAATTAGGTCACAAGTACTTACTTTTCAAGTTCCTTTATCTTTGTTAAACTTTTGCTCATATTCAGACTCAATTGGCCACAGAGGCATAACAATTTGCACAAAAATGCATCTTGATTAGCACAATGCAGCAGTAGCACAATTAGATTACTGTAGCCTACATATACTGTTTCTGTGTCTTTTGAGTTAGGTCAGTGTATCTGGATGCAACATAGTATGTAAATGTGTCTTGCCAGCTTGTCTGTTTCTTTCTCACACAGATATTCAATTGACAAATGTGAAGATGGATTTATCTTGGATGTTGACATTGATATTTGCATTCCCATGGATGGAAAGGACATTTGTATGCCACCAGATGGACTACATATCCTTGATCATCAGAAAATACCACTCTGTAATTTTCAAACAATAGTTCAAATTTCAAGTAAGTAATTTTAACTCAAAATTATGTTCGTTTCATTTTACTTTAAAACAAATTAATTTTTTGCTCAAAATAAGAAAAGTGATTGATTTGATTTAAAATGAGCTTTGGAGAAAGATACATCTCTGCATTTGAATACTTTTTGTTATACCATTCTAAACTCAATGGATTAGTTTTGATGTTTCTGTCTTAAGTCTTTGTTTTACCTAAAAATATTTGGATAATAAATTTGAACAGTTTCAGTAGAACAATAATTTTAATTCTGTTTTAGTTGATCAATACAATTATTAGTAAATGCGCTTATGGACATTTGTAGTAATTGTGCTTGTTCATAAATGAAATATCTGAAATTTTGTTTTTCCTTAAATATATATTAAGGTGAGAATTCAGTAGACCTAATTTAACTGTTAAAATGGGTCTTCTTTTTGAAATTTTATTATAGTCACACTTCAAAAAGCTGACAGTATATAGGATTCCCCCTGTTTATTCTGGTTTTAGCACACCAAAATTCTGTCCCTGTGACCATATTTCTATGATTTAATAAAATGTGGCTGAAAGATGTACCAGGCTTCAACTTTATATACATTTTCACCAGTTATCTTCAAACTTTTAGTCCAGGTGCATATTAGGATCAAAATATGTTATGCATATTAAAGGGTAACTGTTACAAGCTATGTAAACTGAGCCATGTTATTGTGGCACTCGGGAGATGACATAGGTGAAGTATGATGAGTTATAGTGGCGGCAGGGGTAAATGAGTTAAGGAGTTATTCAAAATCTTTCAAAATGATGTCCCACCTTTCTGTGTAGGCTGTAACTCCTTCATTATTATAGTTGTTAACATTATCTCAGACTTGATGTGCAGTTTGAAAATAAACATTTGTGTGTACCAATACACTGTCACTCTGACTCATATTCCATGATTTATTAAAAATTGATTTAATATCATGTTGTGCTAATTCTAACACCTTTTATGTATTACTCCCGACCTTCTTATACGGATATATATTATGATGGAGACATGTCAAATACAAAAGTGGTAGTTTTTGATCTTCTTTCTTTTTAGGAAACATTTTAAATGTATTAAAAAGATGTGGTATTCCTCTGAGCTAATATTAAATATTTATAATACTTGACTATTGATTAATTTTTTTGCAAGTCTTGGGATGAACATGTGTACCAAAACTGATTCATTGGGAAATACTTTATACAAATTGGTTGCAATTATGTTTGTATTCTAATTACAGCTCTGTGTTTACCAATTGCTGCCAGAATTATATCAGAGTACATCTTAGAATGAAGCATTTTACACATAAGAACTAGATCAATGTTACGTCTTTTCCAGGATTTTGTTACTAAAAGATAATGCCTCTGCTGTAATTTTAATATGTTTTAAGTTAGTGACCCCAAAGTTTACATTATATTTCATTTATGGATTTTACATTAAAATCAGACACAAAAAAATCTGATGATGTGACTAACCTTTCCCAATTAATTGAAAGTTATTAAAGATACTGCATCATGCAAAAGTATTAAATGCACTTGTCCACTCTAACAATTCTAGTTTTTGATATTGTTGTTCTTTAATGATCATAATTACATAATTAGTTTTTGTCAAGTAATGATTGTTTGGTGTGTAGATTACATTGAATGATGCCCAAAAATAAACACCATACCTTGCTTAT
>QKMX01048820.1:0-15443 GCA_003401595.1 Venustaconcha ellipsiformis
CAATGAATGTAGTATCTAATAGGGGATTTTCCCCGAAGGTTGCGCTAAGAAAACGCACTCAAAATGGCTGCTGTTTTCAGAGGCGTAAAAGGGCGCTTCTATGCGAATGGGGTAGAGACATCAAAAGGTGCTTGTATGTGAATCTGGTAGAGGCGTTGAAAGGCACTTGTATGAGGTAAAGGGTTAACATATTGGTCAGTGACCTAAAATTATTAATGATCGAGGTTTTCAGCCAAATTGCATTCAGTTTTCATGCTACATTAAATAAAACCTCTAAGCTATTGTAATTCATTCATGATACATATACCTACAGTCACCATGAAAAGTAACAGAATACATATTTATTTCTTAAAAATATACAGTGTATGGTGCCATTTCTTTGGGTCAGGTTTGCAAGTCATTATATTGATATCTGGTTCACCTGGCCTTGGTAAATTTTTAAGTCAACCTTCATTTTGGCTGTATCTCTTTTGTTCAGATTTTTTGTTTTGTTATGAAGCAAACGTTTACAATTTTATGAATAAGAAGAGCATGTGCATTATTCTTTCATCCAGCATCAATCTGTCTGTTAGCACAAGTTTCTTATCACAATTACTCCTAAACTTTTGGAAGGATTTCCATGAAACTTTTAGTTAGTCCTAAATGAAAATGTTGGCTCTTGGATATCCATTATGGCTACCATGGTAACCAACTTTAAAATATTGGTATTGCTACTACTTCTGAATATATGGTCATATTGAAATGTGGTTTTCAGTTAATTGATTCTTAAGTGATGTAAATGGGCCTAAATAATGTTTACATCTCTTAAGAATTAATTAATTGAAAACCATAATTTATTATATCCATATATTCAGAAGTAGTGTAGTGATGTGCTGCTCCATGTTAGCTGACATGGTGACTGTATTGGAAATCTGTTAATACTCCTGAACAAATTGTTTTGACTCAGTGGCCTTAAACTAAGCAACATAGAATGCAAAACCAACAAGTTTTTACAATTCAGCAAATAATTTATTTCTCAAGAATGTAAAGTGAAAATTCAAAAGGAATTTACAGTATTGTGAATCATATACCAAATACTCCTAAAAGTTATATCACAAATAAAAAGGTATAGAATGTTCCAAATGAATTCCAGTATTGAATATGCTGATGTGCTGATAATCTTGATGCATCACAATGATATAATCCTTAGTGTCCTTGAATGAATTCACAATAACAATAATCCCAAATAGTGACTTAGTCTAAAATGTCAATGAACACTTTGTAATTCTAGTGAATAATTTTTATATAAATAATTCCTCTCAAATTATGTAAAATTGATTCCACTAGACTGATATTAAATTAGGAATAAATCATTTTGTTGATCATGAAGCTTATATAAAAAACTAAGACAACATAAGATGACCAGGATATGGGTCATTTTTCCATTAAATTTGTAAGCAAATTCACTTTCTAAAATCTTCTAAGGTCAAAAGGCCATGTAAACTTTTTTATAAATATTATCTTAAAGTTTAGTCTGCAGTTAGTTACAAAGCATAACTATGTAACTCGTACAATCTGCATTCATGCACAAAATTTGAACACAATATCGATATACATAACAAGATAATCATATGGAAGTTCATAAAGCAGCTTCTAGTAATAGATTAACCTAAATGAAAATGGTGGCAGTCTGACTCCCAAGATCATCATTATTGGCTTAAAACTCTTTTTATTAACAGATTTTCATATGTACATGAGGATTTCACTAAAAGACTTCTTACAGCATTTAGGTGGTTCTCAGTAAGAATGGTGTTGATCTGACTAGCAGCATGGGCACCATGGCAGCTATCATGAAAATCTTGTTAGTGTTAAACAGCTCAATGGTCATTGAATAAATTTTTTAATTCAGAAAGTACGAATATGTCTTCCTACTGTATTATCATCATTATTAGCAAATGTGTCAAGCATGTTTGTTTGCCAATGGCAGACTTTATTTTATCATAAAGTTTCATTGAAAAACTTTGTTCCACTTGGGTTTGAGACCAAGATCAAGGTCACAGTTATGCAGGCTTTCCTTTGCAGTCAGTTTACAATGAATTTTGCCACCTGTTTCCCCTTAAGTAGACAGTTGTTTCATTTCAAGAATGTATATTTTAAGAAGTAAAGCTTTGCGTGAAAATGTTGGATACCTTGATGCATCATGGATCTGAAACAATATTTACCATTGTACTATCCTATTGCACAAGGTGCACAAAGCAGTAATCTACTTCTTCTCCCAGTGACATATTCCTACCAGTCCCCACTCAATGAATTCCTCATTTGGACTGCATGGACAATTTCTCTACATTTACTGGTTATTACGTGGTGCTTATGCTTATGTTGCTTGACCTCTTTATCATCAGTTGACCAGCAGTCATGTAAAAGTTGCAGTAATTTTGCATACATTCTAAAGCATAAAATTAGTACATACAAAAGATTATGATATTAAAGCAAAATTATAATCATTGTGGTTGGCATACTTCTCCAAGCAATTTTCCATCATTTTTCTTATACCACTAAGTACAGCCATGTGCAGTGGTCATGAGTCTGACTGATAATAGACTGGAATAAAGGAGTGCAGCCTAACATGTCTGCACCAGAATCCAATGATATTGAATATAAAGAAATTTAAGCATGAACAGAAGTCTTTGGATTTTTTTCTTTGTATGGGTGGAGGATGATGAAACTTTAAGAAAGGTAATAAATTTCAAATTAATGACATTTCCATTGAACAAAATTTTCTCAGAAATACAAATCTGAGTAGTGTATTAACCCTTTACCTTGTAGCTTCATTTGCTGTATAGGCTGTTACTATACTTGTTACCACACCACCGAGTGCAGTATGCTACAAGCATAAAAGTGTTACCTAAATAATTCCAATCTCTAACTCTTCCAGTTTGTTGCCTATATCTGTATCACTAAATAATCTGAATCTGATATATTATCAAAATCATTGCCTACATTGACATCCAAGTCTATATCTGAGTTACAGCAGCCTTTATCATGATTTTAATCATGCAGACTCTTACAAAGTGTTGAACAAAGTCTACAACCTCCTGTTTGTGTAAGGGAGAATACAACCGAGTTTTTTCAAATAGCAGATCACAACTTTATCCTGTTCAGCAGCCATATAATGTCATGTGATGGTCATTTTATTGCCTATAGTTTCTGATAGGGCATATTCCCAAAAGGTGGCAATTACAAAAACACCTCAAATGGCTGCTGTTTACTATAGGCATCAAAACATGCTTTTATGTAGATGGTGCACATGCATACAAATGCATGTGTTTGAAAATCTGAGTGAAATGTTAAAACAGGCTTCCATTGAAATTTAGTAAAGGCCTCCCAAAACACTTATGCTAAGCAAAGGGTTAATGTTATGTGCCTTTGTGTCCATGATTATACAACACTGATATAAAAGCTATGAAGCTGGCATCATTTTGAAGTTGTCATTTGATATTGGTATTCGGATTATAGTGTTAAAGGTAATGTAAGTAGTAGAAGGCGGCAGGTGGATACAGAAAAAAAATTATATACCACTGTATTTCTAAACATAAGTTGACATGCTATAATGCAGATATATTAGGGACCAGAAATATAACAGTCTGGGGCAAGGGCCTGACACTTTTAAAAAAATCCATCTATCAGTAGTAGGAGAAAATACCTTGTTCTGATTTATAGTAAAATAACACCATATTATATCCATTATATTATCTGAAAAAAATTCATTATCTTGAGATAAAAGAAAATAAAATAGTTAAAATAAAAATTACAGTCCCCACCCCCACTACTGAAAAATAAATGGTCAGTACCTTATAGTAGATGAGATTGTTATGTGTATATTAATTACTTTATACGTTGTAAACTAAAGTACTGTAAGTAAAGTTGAATGATTAAGCCTACACTGACATTAGAGAGCTTTGTTGATAAAAATAGGATGTGTAGACATTGAAGCTTGCAATTTACAAGCTACATTGTTGATATAGTAGGTTGTGAAACTTTGAGTAGGATAATCGTACCCTGTCAATATATTTATCAGAGAGGGCCATTAAACATAAAACACAACATACTAATTGGACAAGAGAATATTAAGTGGAAATTAGGTAAAATTCAAAGAGAAAACAGCTACTTTTCTGAAAATCATAGGATAATTCAGTCTTACAAAGTAATACAGGTCTTTAACACATTACCATATGCTAATAAATACTGGGAACATGCATTGTTTATTAATCCAGTTTCTAAAAGTTGGATTTGGCCACCATATTGGCATACATATCATGAATTAAGCATGATTAAAGGACCATAACTATAATTATTTTTGTAATATTCACCTTAAATTTGTGATAAGTGCAATTATTTTGTAAAAGAAAGAATTATTTTTTTTGAATTATTTTGTCATGAAAAAGGAAAACATACTGTTGACATCATTAAATTTTGAAACAAGATTATTCATTAATTTCCATTTTTTCCATACTGATGGAAACTACTGAAGTACAGTAGAGTGAAAAAGTACCATGGTATGTACCACCAGAAAAAAATACTGGTATATGCTTGTAATATCATGCACCACAAATGTTTTTTTTATGCCTGCCAGAGGCATAAAACTTAGTCAGAGGCATGCATGCTGTTCATGGTACTCTTGTTTCAATTATTTCAGCAGCTTTTCAGTTAACAGTGGTGAAAAATTACTTGTAAATATTATATCTTTATTTACTGAAAGAAAATAGCAGAGGAACACTTGATACTGCACCATTTTTGCATTGTTGATTTAAAATTTTGGGGTGATGGAGCATGCCCTCATTTCCACCTAGCAAGCTTACTTGCACTTGGTCACCTGCAGAGCTGCATATTTTTCATGAGCAGCCACCAGTTTTAAAAATTATGGAAAGCCTTGTGTAACTGCGCTAAAACTACCTCAGCACAATTCTAAAAGTAGGTAATTTTGTGGAAAATTAGTCCATTCATGGTCCAATTCTCTATTGATATTTATATATATATATATATATATTTGGTTCTCACTTGCCTTTGCTCCTTTCTTTGATTTTGTGTGATTTTGATCAGTAATGGGTCGAACGTGTTAGGTCATACATGTGACAGAACCAGGACATCAGATAAGTAGATTTCATATTCTTGATCAGTTTATTTTTATTCACTTGAATTTTATGTGTTGTTTTAATGAGATTAAAAACAAAACAAGTGCATTATATACATTAATGTATTCTCAATCGCGACACTTAACTTCTGACTCTTACACATATTTTGAACTTTTCTGTCCCTTTGAGGACCAGAATCAGAGTCACAGTTTGTTTTGTCATTGTCTACTGGCATGAAATAAATGTTCTGTGCAAATTCTGAGTCGGGAAACATAACTTTAACCAACAAGGAATGGTAAATTGTGCTCTGTCACAATTTGCAAACAGCCTCAGCAAGTTACAAGTACCACTTTATGCACTTTTTGGGTGTGTTACAAAAAAAAATATTCTTCTATGTGATGGTGTCTGTATCTGCTGATGATATAATTTCATCTTCCATATACTGTCTTAAAATCCATTTGGCATGCAAAATATGATGCATAATCAGGACCTTTGCTACTTGCCTGCACACACTTAAACTTGGATTTCTAAGCATTTGCTGAACATCTGATGTTTATTAGCCAGTAGTTTCTTAGTGCACATTTCACCATTTCAACATGGATGGAATAAAAGAAAGATGATAAGGGATGCCCTTAAATATTCCTCTTAAAATATAAAAATACTTTACTTTTTCTGCAGAATCATTTTTTGTTCTGTTTCTAATTTTTACCTCATTGCCAATAGTTTGTCTGAGTTTTAATCAAGGAATAAAAGCCATCATTGGCCACCTTGATCTGTTTATTAATTATTGCACTTTAAAAAGCATCCTTATTGGCATTAAACATTTCAGTTTACAAAATTAGGTTAATTTAGAGCTTGTTGAGTATAATTATATTCCATTGTTTAAAAACTTTTAATTGACTCAACACACATCATTAGACTGGTTGTTGCACTGATGGAAAAGTTCTGATCCCCAGTAGACTGGTTCTGGCTGGTTTTATTTGTGGACAAAACACATAATAATACATAATATTTTACTTTTAAAAAGAATTTTAAAATTTAATTTTCAAAATTGGTAGATTTCAGCATTAAAACTGTATTTGTAGTAAACAGCATGTAAACAGTATTTTTGTTTTACCATGGGGAGAATCGCATATTTGTTGAGTTTTACTGACTCACTGTAAAAGGGTGGGTGTTTGGGTGTTAAAATTAGATAAAGGAATCTACACATTTTCTGCATCCTCTTGCATACTTGAAAGTATATACATGTTGATGATTGCAATGTAATGTATTACAGTTGGTGGATTTTCATCCAGAAATGTGAATGCTGGACTTGGCTTGATACTTTTTGGTGTTAGCTTAATGTGGAGTTGGGGATAGGGGCTATATATATGTGCTGTACATGGCTAGAAATGTACAGAAATGTACATGTGTTTGCATATGATAATGGAATTCTTCAAGTAGATGAATATGCTTTTTCTTAAGTGTCCCCATCTACACAACATAGAGGAACAACTCTAACTGGGGTATATGTATGGATCTAGGACATGAAATCATTAACACAGACAGGATAGGGTTCGCATTCATTTAATACAAACAACTGTCAAAGATAATTGGTATCATGCATAGAAAATAATCAGAATGCAAGTATAAGACTTTTTTATTTACATATCTGAAGGATTATTGAAATATTATCAAAATTATTTATCTTTTTTCATGTGGGTATGGAAGTATAATATAATACAAACATACGTACCAAATATGTAAATATAGGATTTTGATATACTGTAATCAGTTTCAGAAAAACTTGTTACTAGCTTTTACCAGTTTTCTTACAGAGAAATAAATTAACTCATTGATTCACAGTTTCATAAAGGAACAAGAACAACATTTTTCACAACAAAATCATGTAGGTTTTGATCTCTACCACCAACACCACCTGCTTTTATGGACTTGCGCACATTTTCAACCTTTTCATGGAGCTCGAGACAGCATGCATATCAGCATATTTTAATTATATTTATGGTCCAGATATGTTGGTTCTGCTAAAAGTATACATTTGGAGTATATATACCTTTCTTTGAATACAAAAACTCGATCATATTTTCATATATTTGCTAATAATCATTGTAGTGCATGAATATTTTCAGGGGAATCAATTCTCTTTTGTACTGAACCATTCAGGTGCTTCTGCAAACAATTGTATAGATATTTTAAGGCATATGAAAGATAGTGAAATTTTACATTTATTCATAATTGATTGAATTCTTACAATGTAAGAAAGTTTGCCAGCAACTTTCCATGCATTGATAGGTCTTCCCTAGCTCCTCCTCCACCATAATACTAGTTACCATTTGTGGTCTCTCATGTGCTGAAAATTGCATTAATGCCCCAATCACAATCTTACAAAAGAAAAGCCAGTCTGAATTTAGAAAAAAACATGGATAAGTCAGCTGTTTGAAGACAAAGAGTAAAACAGCTAAAACTTGCCATTCCTCATCACAAACATGCATTTTGTCATTGAATTCAGTATCAGCTAAATACAACCATTATTCAAAGTGTTTGAAGAAGTCAGAGCCACTCAGACAAGTAAACCAGTCAAGATAAATTGCCATTACTTCATTGTCTTTGGTACACTACATTATCTGAGTAAAACAAAGATGGTTATAGTGGAATTATGGGCAAAAACCTGCTTGACTTGGATGCTGCCATCTTGAATAACATGTATTTCAAGGTATATTTTGGAACCCTAATGTTCCTGTAAATAATTTTGATCACCAAAGATAGTTACGTAGCAGATATATATTTGAGCGGGATTCTTCTGAGAATCTCTGAAGGTGTTCAGAATTTATAGATGTAACAACAGAATGAACATGATTAGATGATTGCATATCATACCATACCTGTGATTTGCATGTAGATAACAGACAAAAGTGGAGATGATGTTTAATTCTTCTTTATTTTATTTTTTTTCAGGACCATATGGGCGTGTTTGACAGACAACAATTCCTATATATAAATACTTTTATTTTCTTTTTCGTTTATGTTTTTTTTAGTCTTTGCATAGTACTTGATAACTATTCCACTTCTGGGAGAAAAGAACATTGATATACATAGATTCATTATACAGCGTTACAATTCTGTAATTTGGTAATGGCAAGATAATGACAGACAAATAATTAAGATATATGAAATAGTAGATTATCTTAGTTTCTAATATTTGCTTGAATAGGACTGATTTGCGTTTTATAAAAGAACTTTGTTTGAGGGAATTAGAAATATCAGTGACAAAGAGTAGAGAAACTTGAAAATTCATGCTAATTTTTCATTGTTAAGTAATTATAGATTTTAAGATAATAATAATAATTTAAGTAATAATTGAATGATGGCTACATTTTTAGCTGATTCTATTCTTCATATAGCCAAGAAAGAAAGGTGGACATAAATATGTTACAGTATACACTCAAGTAAAATATCTATAACTAATAAAAAACAATGGACATTTTCTACTCACAAAACACATTTAAACAAATAAAAGAAATAGTAACATAACACTTCGTTTGCTATGTACATCAACATGTGGATATAAACATACACAATCACACAAAGATCATCTCAAACATGCATGCCATACAGCTGCATTGAAATGCATTGAATTTGAATTTGAAGATGATCCAGTAAAGTCAAATATTTGCATCATAGTTAGATAACTTTAAATAAATATATGAATGTTTTTAATGAATATAACCAATGCTTCTTTTTTGTATGACTTTCATTGCAAACATTGCTTGTTTTCAACTTAATCCTGAGAATGGCTTTACCAAGATTTTAATCAAACTTAATTCATCTAGTCCAGCTAAAGCTACACCAAGTAGGAATGCAGTTAAACAGCATGTCTGATTCCACAAAGTTATACCAAATAGCTGGAAATTATGCTGACATGGATGCCTTTCACCTCATGGCACCTGCCTTATTACTACATTTACCAGTCTTATCAATGAAAGTAATATTTTGTCTGCATATAAGTTTCTTTTCTTTGGCATATTAGCCCAGGTTTTTGTAGTATACATCTTAAAGGATGAGACCACTTGGTCATTTTTTGTAGACAACGTTGTCAACATTGGCCAACAGTAGTTATTTTGTGCACTAGGTGACCAAGTATGTTTCAGCAAAACCTTTTAATAATAATAATGTTGGGCTTTGCTGCATATTGTTCTGAGATAAACGTCTCTGAAGTTGGATACCATTAAAGCAGTCTCACAATGTAACATTTCTGTCTTTATTGCAAAATTCAAATGCATGTAAGTACCACAAACAGACTCTACATAGGAGTTTAAAGCATTAAATGAAGTCTCTGAAAATTGAACCAGAAAAGTTCCACCCTGATAATTATTAAATTTTCTGCTCTTCAACTATAAAGTACAGTATTTATTATTTCCACTTCAAGACAGGTACACTGCTAAATTAGCAATTATTGTTGTGAGTCTTATAAAAGGATATGATTTATATTCCTTTGTGGTAAATATCAATGCATTCAGAGGTAGAAAAATACACCAAAATATACTGACATTAAAAACTTAAATGAGTACTTTGGTCTTTATTTTCATATAAATGCAATTACTGTTTGAATAGGAATTACCACACAGATTTTCAGTTGAACCACCACATCTTTATAGGGAATCCAGTCTTGTTGACCAGTAGGCAATAGTGCTTTTTTAATCATTTTTATTTTATCCAAGGAAGGTATTTTGATAGAATAACTTAATTTACATTTGAAAAAACTGAACTACAGTAAAATGTTGATAATACAGATGCTATTCCTCCAGACTTTGTGATCATCCTGACTGATAAATAATGTTGTGAATCAGTTAAAATTTAAAGATTATTTTTTGGTTCATGATAACGAAATAACCATTGGTTTTTATAAGTTGTAAATATCTTTTTATATTATTTCCTGGACATTGTAATATTTGCATACATCTCAGTTGGATAAGCTGCTTGTATTGCATAACATCAAATAGATGTTACTAACATATTTGTCAGCTGCCATACTGTTGGCACTTGGATTGTACTAAACAACAAAAGGCTATAGGAAGCTATATTTTACATATTTTAATTTTCATGGAAAACCTAAAGTTTAACAGTTTTAAAAGAAAACGACTAATTTCACTGTCTTATATTATTACACTGTATTATATTATTACCTTGTATTATTATGACCAATATTGATATATAAATATTTAACTCGATGTAGAAATAAAATAAAATTGAGTTGCAGTCAGAATGTATTATTGTCTTATATTGTTGTGTAGACAGTTTGAATACCCTGAAGAGTAGTCATCTCTTGTGTGACTATCTTTTCATCGTACATACATATTCCTTATTTTTAGGTAACCACACTGATGCAGATATGTTTTATTATTGTTAATTAATACATTAATGCAAGCTAGTACACTCCAAGTCATTGTGCTCAGTCATCATGAAGTGCTTTATTTCACATTTAGTACCAGATTTCCATGTAGGCAACAGGCACGTATTGTCAGGAACTTATCCATGAAATTTAATTGCAAAAGTATTCTTCTCAAAATGCTGTCCTCATTGGGATTCAATGTGTAATACCTGATTAATCTGCACTTGTGTTTGCCCATAAAGGGACTGCCAGAAGTAATAATGGAAAGGCGGAATATCTTCTTGGGGATTTACTTAGTTGGTGCTCTGACCTTGCAACAGTTTTAAGCTCTACTCCATGAAGTAGATGAGAACTGTGATACTACCTCTGTTTTTAGCATGTATAAAAACAAATGCATACATACAGCCTTGCTGTATCTGAACCTTCTTCCTCCCTAGTACTAGGCAACAATTCAGAGTTGGTTTCATTGTCCATTGCTAGATGGGAGGGTGCTTACTTTATATTTGTATTGTTCATTTTTGTGTATATCTCTTGTTCAGTGCCCCAGTATATATACTGGGAACCTGGAGTCATGAGATTTGATGAGTAGATAAATGTTAAACTATGTAACTGTGAACTCTGTCTCATGTATCACTGATTTTGGTTGCATTTTAAGTTCTGTTCATGCAGGAATCAGTGATTGCATATATCTATGAGTACCACCACCACACCAAAAAGGACGCTGTGACCTGCATTTAAGATTTCCTGGCTTAATTAAAGTTTTGTGTGTTTAGATCATAACTGTATATATCATGTTCATGAGATCTTTAAAATTATAAAGGCATTTTGATAAGCACTTTCATCTCACTCAGAAGTGGATTATAGCCCACTATATTACTAACCTAGGTTAAATTTTGTATTTGACATAAATTTTACAGGCACTATTTATGCTTGACTAGTGCAGTTGATCATGATATGCATCACTGTTACCACCATGCCCTTTCAGCAAATAAGCTCATCATGACCAATATTTCATCTTTGCTATCTTGGCAAAGGTTTTACATTTCATTCTCGACTATATATGTACTGTCCTTCCTAGAATGATGAAACTTGGTGAAGGAATGCATTTTAATAAGTTCAACAGCCTTATTGGGAAAAGGGATCTTTGTGACCAGTATTTTATGCTTTATTGACTTTATTTAAATTTGTGTTCATGTTCAAATCATGAAGCTTTAATAATTAAATGCATCTTTGTTAGTGCCTCACTCTTACAACCAAAGAAGTTCAATGTGGCATACATTTTATGTTTTACTTCTCAGAGTGCCCTTGTAACCAGTGCAAGGAAGGAAGATTAAGCAGTTTATTGTGTTAAATTTCTATACTAATGAACTGTACATCATATATTTTGATATGTCTAATCCTCACCAGGTTAACTGTATTGTATATGTACAGGAGTATAAAAATTAGATAAGTGGACTGCATGCATTTCATGTGAGGCCTTTGCATGTTGCCTCATAAAAGTAATTACTGATGCATGAAGAATGCTTCTAATACTGGTTGTCATCTATTCAAAAGCATGAATCATGGTTTTGCTCACCAGGCCTTAAGGCCAATTGAACTTTGGGTATGGTCCTGCATATGTTACATGACCTGCACTACTGATATTTTTCTAAACTAAACAAAAAGCACCAATTTTTACTACATTTGGCACAATGGATCCTGGCAGAAAGGGCTTTAAAAATGTGATCTATCATCAAACAAGATGCATGTTACTAAAATTAATATTACCTTTTAAACTCTGACTTCTAAAAAATTACTGAACAGAATTTGATTCGACAGGAAATCCTCAGATATGTAGAAATGATAGTGATTCACATTTTGATTATAGCCATTGTTATTTAGCATAGAAAAGCTGCATATGGTTTGTTTTTGAGAACAACTGAAATGAATTATGCAAAGCTTGGAAAAAGTATCATAGCATGGAATTCTTTCAGATTTATGCAATACTGATCATCTATCAGGCGTAAATCATTTTACTAAAAGTTAACACTTTAAATGACAAAATTTGGCAAAGCATTAGACTGGAATTTAGGGTTTCAAGGTTTTTGTACAACTGATGCTGATTCACCGTCAAATATGGAGACTGTTAGAAAGAAAATGAATGACTTTTTGTCTAAATCTGCTGTATAGAAGGCATGTACACCTATAAATTTCAAAAGAACATACAGTGTGGCATTAAATACAGTCATTGTGTCCAAAATTAGAAAAATCTTAAAAACAACATCTCTAAAAAAATATTGAACAGAATTTGACAGGAAGCATCAAAGCATAGAAAGCTCTTTATATTTATGCAACTGAGGCTAATCTTACATAAAGTATGTCCACGCTACTAAAACCGTCACTGCTAATCATATTAATCATATTTGACAGAAAACCATGCTGGTGTCAAGACCTTTATAATTTATTAACATATTAACTGGTTCACAATCAAATATAGTCACCATTACTCAAATTAGACAAACCTTGAAATGATTTTTCTAAACTTGATATTACCAACCTTGACAGAATGAATCTTAACCTAAAGACCTAAAGCTTACTTGTCAACAAATATGGCTGCCATTACCAAACATCCAAATCACTGTTATGCATTGGGAGCTGCTATGGCTCGGTGGTTAATGTGCCAGACTCGTGACTGAAAAGGTCAAGGATGTTAACTCCAATTGCTTTGTCACTAAATAATGTACTTGTGTTGCTTTGCTATAATGTACAAACCCAAACTAAGACTATGAGACATGTGTCAGCTGGGTGAGTGATCTTGGGTCCAGTACTAGATTATAATACATGTACAAGCAGCAAATTAAGTGATCTATGGAAGATGTTCTTAGCTTTGCTTCATTGTAGGCAGCATGCATCCCAAGTATGTCAATATTAATTTTGGAGTCTCCTCCCATTCAGCAGTGAATCAAAACTTTTATCTTACCTATAAAGTTTTCTTCATTCTTCAAAAGATGAAAATTGAAGGAAAAGCAGCTGTCTGTAGGTCATGTAGGAAATCACCTTTTATTGCCTAAGATTTTCAAATATCTACCAGCAGACAAACCACTTAAATTACTTGACTGGGGCTTTCGGATGTGTACAAATGATGTCGAAAATTCATAAAAATTGTCTGCCCTTACTAAAAATATGAATGCCTTTAATTTCCTTTTCAAAAACTGTTCAACAGAATTTGTCCTAATTTGATAAGGCATAGTGCTTTCAGATTTTTTTGCAAGTAATGCAATTTGACCAAATATGGCAACGATTACTAAAAATAGAACAACTTTAATGACTTCTCAAAACTATTCAACAGTGACCAAATTTAATATCACATTGGCATAGAGAGCTTTAATTTTAGCATATGGGATAGGCTTTGTCCATCATCCATCAGTTAGCTAAAGTTTGTTATCACTACTCTTCTAAACTACATGGAGGATTGTCATGAGACTTGCAACACGCATTCATCTGATGGTTTTGTTGGTCCTAAATGAAAATGGTGATGTTCAGAGATCCAGTATGGCCATCACCACTACAGTTTTCTTATCTTCTTACAAAGTCTAGATCCTAAATGATAATGGTTCTGTTCAGATGTCCATTGTGGTTGCCGCAGCAACCATGTTGAAAATCTTGTTATTGCTTCAGCCCACAAGTGGATGGTTATAAATAAGTTTAAAACGTTTTTTGCATATGCTCAGAAAAACCCGCATTGCTTCATCACGATAAGCTTACACAATCCAGCAACACATTATCGACTTGGTCTTGATAACATCTTTTATTAAAAATATGCATTTACTGTATAATGAACCACGAAAATATTAACGACTTTATCTCTGAGATTGAGCAATTACAACAAGATGGTCTCGAGGTTCAGCTTGATGTTGAAAAAAAAATCAACGACGATTTTATGATGATATACCCAAAAAAAAAAAAGAAACAAACAAGCAAAGAAAAGGAAGGAAATTCTTCTGAACATAGAAATCAGGGGTTCTAAATAAGCATATGTAAAAAAATCTCACTGTCTCTAAGAAGTAATACCTCACTGATGTTTTTTTATTACTTTTATTTACAAATAGACAAAGGTAACAAAAGAAATCAAGTGATGCAAAGTATTGACTATTTACCGTCTTGTATGTAACTTTATCGTGATAAATCCATGTGGGGTAGCTTGCGTGTGCAAAAAAAATGTTAGTACTACAAGCAATATGGCAAAGTTATACACTACCACCTAAACAAATTCAGTATGCGGATTTTGATGTCCGTGCTCCCAATGAAGTTCAGCAGGCATATATTTTATTTTCATCGCACGTATACTATTAAAACACGCAGACGTCAGTCACGCACATACAAATACCCATTAACTGTCATTGACGTTGCAAGTAGATATAAAGGAGAACCATTATTAACAAAAACAGCAACTAAAATTTCATCTGCTTTTGAACGAATTTATCAACGTGGCCGTGTACGATGGCCACAACTACTACAAGTTGATCCTGGCAAAGAATTTCTTGGTGCAGTAACGTCGATGATGAAAAACCATAACATCAAAATCAGACGAGGATACGCCGCAATTCATCACGATTAGGCAATTTTTGAGATATCAATATTCGAAGGAAATATCCACTAACCTTAAGTCTGTAGATAAGAGAATCCTTGAATGGGTTGCAAAACTACCAAGTGTGATAGCTGCCTTAAATAATAATTGCTCGCGCAACTTCTATGAAACCCATCAGCGCGATCACCAAAAAAAAAACATATACTAGTACAATGATATGACTTATCCTCAAAACAANCAGTACTAGGTAATGTGACTGTAAGATATTTATATGAACCCGGTGAACTTCATGGGGTAAGAAAGGAGCAGCTGATCCTATCTGGAGTGTGATTACACATAAAATTTCCAGCGTGGTAAGATCCCAGGATAGACTCAC
>QKMX01048876.1:0-11992 GCA_003401595.1 Venustaconcha ellipsiformis
ATCTCTCAACTTGACATAATTCTTGGAAATTATTTTTTCCATTTCACATCACAACGACAATCATATATCCAGCCACAAAACATACTCAAATTGGCACCTGATGTATAATAAACATAATTGTGTCCTTTCCAGCATGTATTCACAAGACTCTTTATACTCCTTTTTATTCTTCTGTGCTGATTGTTAACACTTTTTTAAAAGCTTATTTTTCCTTTTGTCTTAAACATGCATTGCTTTTGGGACACCATTTTTAAAAAATTCTACAATCAACAGTTTGATTATGCAGATGCTTTGCATGAACTAATACGTGCAGTTTAACGTAGCTGTAGTGCTGCTGTAAAGATAGTCTGGTTCCCTGACTAATTTAATTGTAATATGAAACCCGGATCCATATCAAACACGAATGAACCATTTATCCGGACTTTGAGTAAAGAGTTACATATACTTTTCCTTTTGCTTTGGTATCCTTTCAAGGAATGTTAAAGCCCTTTTGAAATTTTGGAATCCCATCCCAACACTTGACCTGATCCAGCCCTTTTTGTGCATGGAGTAACTAAGTGAATTTACGCAATATTGTTTCAAATCAGTCAAGTATGATTACGATTTTGCTTTAAAATATTTGACATATTTCTTTATCATTTTTTCACTGTTGGGAGTACAATATTTCTTAAATTTCATATTAATAAAGTAACAAAGTATATTGCATAAACTGCAACAGGATTAAGGAAATTAATGTATTCTGATTAACACAGTATTGAGAATTTAAAAAAAACCATAAGATTCATTGCACCATGTGTATTTGGAACAGTTCCATTATCACTTTCTAAAGTTTTTATTTCATTTTAAGTAGAGGATTCCGTAAAAAGGCAAAATAAAGCATTAAGCCAATTTGAGATGAATGTAGAAACCAAATACAGAAATCTGCTAAATAAGATTGAAATAAATCGATTTGCATGTTTGTTTGCTTTTTAACTCAATAACCTGATGCTCCAACGGTCACTATATGAAACAGCAATGACAAAATGAAACCCCTAAGATCTATATTACAATATGGATATTGATGCATCATTTTCATATGATTGATTAGTTTTTTTTATGTCATGATACAAATTTTATTTTTTATAGTTTTACTTGCACGAATGAACAAATAATATAACATGTGTGGATACAAGCATGCACAATGCCTTCAATTTGTTGAACATTTCAAATTTGACAATTTTCCACTTTATTATTCATTTCAACAATATGCTGTGGTAGGATTAATTAGAAACAAATACCAAACTTCTGCTGTTAATGACGTGACAATAATTGGAGCTGTAAAGATCGATGCTTCAAATCTGATTGCTTTGTGTTAAAAACATGCCTTTCCCATGCTGCAATTGACACCATCATCTGATGCTTAAATTAGTGATTACAATTATTTTTACAGAACATACACTCAAGCCAATTCTTGTTTAGGTAGATACTATTTAAGTTCACAAAGGGTTATATTATTTGAAACAAATTTATCTTGTTATGAATAAAAGAATAAAAAATATCCCAATCAGAAAGAACAATACATTAAATGACCAGTTCTATATAATATAAATGTAGTCAGAATTGAGTTTAAGTGTAAATTGAGTTTTCTGTTTTGCTGTTGTTGTTTTCATTTTTGAAGAAGCAGTTGTCATCAGGAATTAAAATGTGCATGCCTCAGAGGACTACTTATCATGTTTAACCAACTGGATAATTTTGCACTGTTTAAGAGAAGATCAACAAGGTCTTGTCAAGTCAATGCATATGTTTGTTCTAGATTTCTTTGAATAAAGTAAAAGCATAAACGTATGGCAAATGGTATCATTCAGCTTTTTGTAAATGAAAAAGTATAGTGGTGTCAATACAATTCTCAAGGTATTGTGTCAATGTTAATATAATCTAAAATTTTATTTGGTATTATATCTATTACATAATCTTCATTAGAACTAAGGAAATGTGTATAATCATCTAATAATGATGTACATAAATTGGCACTTCTTTCTTTCCATATGCTTGCTGTGGCCATACACTGTAAGCCAAGCTATTTGATAGGGACCGCATCCACTCTGTGTTAATTGTTCTTGATGACTCATCAATAAAGCATGGTGTGCAAAGCAATTCTCTGTAAGCTAATACAATAACTCTATCAGGATGTGCGGACAGGTGGTGCCCATCCCCACTGTAATGTGTGGTGTTCCAAAAATACATATAAGCTGTACTGTATCTACTATAAGATATCTTTCACTTACCTGTATGGTGTAGTAGTGTGGAACCATAATTGGCAACCTGTCTTGTTATGGATAACGAAAAGTGTAAAAGGTTGACGTCTCTCAAATCCACTAGGCTGTTGACTGAAATATAAAAAAATTTAATGTAACAGGTCGTGTTTTTTCATATTGGATTATTTATATTTTTTGTTATTTGTCATTAATTAGCAATTACAGTAAAAACGTATCTGAGCAATCTCTGCTAAAACCAATTTTTCCTAATAAAATATGTTTCTTCAAAATTATTTACCCAATCATTATACCTTATGAAAACTTCCACTCCAATGCAAATCCAACCCTCCCAGATTCTCTCTTTAGATTAGAGATGCTACTTGGTGGTCCGGCGGAGTGATCTCACCTTACATATAATTCCTGGCAGCAAAGCGTAAGAATATCCTAGTTATTATTGAAGGAGAAGGCAGATTCCTTAAGTATGTGACTGCCAGGAAGCTCTGAAGGTGTATGTGTTCTATAAGTGGGTAAGCATTTTTTTAAAAAAAACATATTTTACTAAGAAACATTGGTTCCTTCTTCAAATACTTTACTCAATCATAATGCGGTAGGATAAATATGTAAGAGATGGAGGGAGATACATCCATTTATTCTGGAGATATCTTCTCCAGATCCCTAAAATAAATACTGAGGCAACTTCTAGGCAACCAGACTAGATAAGACTCCATCCATCGGGGTGCTGCTTCAAATGGAAAAAAGTTTCCCCGCAAATCCAGCAAATATTTGAAGCCGCATCTTACAAAGTTGTCAATCAATCTGGATGAGAGACCTATTGAAATGGGGTTATAGGTCCTACCAGATCAAAATGGGCCCTCTGGGATGACCAATGTTGAAGATAAAAGCTAGAGAATGTGGACTCAGATCTTCATCCTACAGCCTAAATGATGTTGGCAAGCAAACAGTTCCAGTCTGGTGCTTGGTTGATGGCAACTGCTTGAACTTCAGAAGCCGAAGTGCATAGTAAGTTTAATGAGCTGAGACTATTTCCTTATATGCGAAACTGTACAATTTAACTTCATCTGCTCTTAGAGTGGAGGGCCATCACACCTGAGTGATTCTCTCCATGACTGGTTGCAAAATTGTTTCATTCTGACGGCCTGTTTGAGATGATTTGGGGTTCTGGACAAGGATGAAACAAATGCAGTGGTTACATTAGTAGATGAAGAAGAACCCTAGTTCCGTGGAGTTTCCAATGCAAGATTGATGAGGTAGCTAATCAATAACTCCCGCAATGGAGTGGTGCAATCAGGATTAGGCTACAGTCTGACTCCCTTGCATTCTGAATTGCTTGGAATCAGATGTGATGGGGTGGCAGGTTCATGTGTGAGTTCAGTTTGGTCCAAAACAATGATAGGGCAGTCACTGCCCAAAATGTTGGGTCCAGAACAGGAGTGACAATGGAGTTTTGGCATTTCCTATTATCACAAGCGGGCCATGAATGATCAGTCCTATTGGGTACAGATTTGAGTGAGAACTGAGGATTGGAGAGAATCCCTATGCACTAGTCATCTGTTTGGTGATGAAGGGTTGGTCAGTGTGTTCAGAAGTCCAATAATATGGTGAATCTATATAACTTGTTGATAATAAAAACATCACTTTAATAAGTTACACACTGTGATTCTAAGGTCCGGGGACTGGGGATCATTGTTTTTGAAGATAAATCATCATTGAAGTATTGAGTTCCTCCTCATTGTTCGAGGTAAGTCACAACTGTATAGTTGTCAGAAATAATGTGAACTCCTTTGCCATCTAAATATTATTGCCTCCAATGAAATGTTTTCACATTGGCTGTCTTCTCCAGAATTATTAATATAAAAATGTCATTCATAAGGTGAACATGCACCACTGGTGTCCTGAAATGATTGCAGTGGGTGGGCTCCTCAACCTTTCATACTTGCATCGGTACAGACTATAATCTTAAGCAGGTGGATGTGTAGATGGATACCAGCCACCAACCAAGTTAGTTTGCTCCCAATTTCGTTGATCAGCTGCCTCAATTGGGTGCAGATGTTGTGAGGTTGGTCCAGTGGGCAAACTTGAGGACTCCATTCGTACAGGAAAAAAAACCATCAGAAATGCAGTACAAGGCAACTATGGACCATGATGTCCACTGCCACTTTGAGCAAACAAGTGCGGATAAAATTCCTCGAAAGTAAGAAGATACCATGCATGGGTCATTTCAATGGTGAATCCTGAGGGAGACAAAATATGATGACTGTGTATTGAGGTCCTTACCTAAGTGAAGTGATTGGTTAGAGCTAATTTTCTGATGGTGATGCAGGATGTTGTCCAGGTAACCTGTGTTTGCTGATATAGAAATGGTCTGGCCCCTTGGGTCCTTTTGTTGATTCCCCATACTATCCCTTTATCGACACTGTAGTTGGGGAGGTAAATTTATCTCCTTGATGGCTTCTTAGCATACTTCATCCATTCGGACATTAAACAAAGGTAGAGGAGAAAGGTCTTCTCCTAGTTTGAGACTCACTCCCATGCATGCCCTGGGTGGGAGAAAGAAAGCTATGTTCTGCCAGTTTGAAGATAGCCTGAGATAACAGAAGTTCAACAATGAAGTCACGGTAACGATATTACTCACTAACTGTGAAGTGTCAATGAAGGCCCTCTAATACATACGCATGGAGTATGGCTATGTCATCCCCAATGCATTGAGATCACTGACAATGCTGTAGTCTGAATGGAAAGCTGGTGGGAGTGTAAATATTAGAATTGCTGTTGAAATGATGATTAAGGTGGGCCAGAAAGTCCACAGCTCTCCTAGACTGTGAACGTAACTAAGTCTGAACCTTCTGTTCATCATAAGATCAACAGATGCTGGAGTACTGATGCATGGAGTTATAGTTGGAGAACAAAGCTCCAGGGGCAGAAAAACATCCTCAATGGAGGATTGGATGGCATAATCTTCCAGTGCCCTCAAGGCAAAGCATCGAGTCCAGTGGTGGTGACTTGGGTGCGAGAGCTGTTTCTGAGCATGAGAATGTCATGTGCTTCAGGGCTAATCGGTAAGTTGAATCTCCCTTGTTCCCATAAAGATTCACAATGAGGAAACAAATAATCACAGATGTTGACTAGTGATACCTTCAGTTTGAGCTGAATGTTGTTTGTGTTTTGCCCATAGTTCTAATCTGTAAACAAAAAAAAGCAAAAGCAGATGAAGTTGAAGCCCTGCACATGTTGTAGATCATAATGTCTTCGCAGAGCTAAATTGATAAAAGGGTGGCCCAGAAATTTTAAAGTCTAATAAGGCAAGGAAGCATCCAGGCAAATTATAACGACCATATCACCTGTTTATAAACCTGTGTCCGCAAATGTTACGTTTGATCACTGTTGGGTATGAAGCTATATTAAATGATGGTTAACTGGAAAATGTAATAGTGGATGACTGAATGGCAATGCTGATGGAAAGGTCAAGAAAGGTCAGGTACAATCACTGAAGCATAATGTTCCAAAGCTAAAAACACCATGCTAAAATAATGTACCATAATACAAGAAATGACGGAATTATACATATATAAAAAGAGTTTTTAAGAACATAAAGACATGCACACACTTTGTGGTTAAGGATGTAATGATAAATAATGTTGCCCGAACCTCAACTATGAAGTCATATAAGCTACATAAGCGAGTGACTAAGTGCTTGATAAATATGATTTAAAGTTTATGCAGAAAAACATGATTCTCGGGTCGCCAAAAGAAACATGCATGCACAGGAGGTGACTGAACAATCCATGTATAAAGTGCTGACCTGTACGTGTCGGACCAGAATGGAAGAAATAGAGAAATGTACCAGAGTGTCTACATTAAACACAAAATTCATTTGCTTAAAAGGGAACTAAAGCACCGTTACTAAGACGTACACAGCAGGTGCAACAAAATCCATTATGAGGCAATACTTGTGGGGAAAAAAGGCCCAGAATCTGCCAGTACAAGTAAATATATTAAAGTTAAGAAATCCTTGGAAAGAAACTCGCCAATATGTACCCGTTTGTAAAGGAATTATCCATGTATAGGAATTGTATGAGTACTAGAGATATGCACATATAAAATAAGCATAGCATGATCTGACTGTCAAGTTGCTTAGACTCCACATGTAAGTATCTATGTATGACAAAGTGAGGCAGCATGTAAAGGCAGAACTTTGTTGTGATAAAAAAGAGAGAATAAGCTGAAATATAGATGGAATATACTTACCAAGAAAAACTCAAAATTGCAGTGGTATATCTTACACATACCTTCTGGCTTTTGTGAGGTCTCTCATGACGAGAGTGTGCTTCTTGGTGCAAGTGGAAGTAATAAATGGGATATTCTTACACTTTGCTGCCAAGTCTTATATGTATGGGTAGATCAGCTCTGCCCGACCATCAAATAGGTTAGCAAAACACTTTACCCACATTGTAATGGGAGCATTTCCAATACATTTCTTGTTCAAATTATAGGAATAGAAGATGAAAAACTAGAGATTCAGAGTTTTTGAACTTTCAAAGATGCTATGAATCTGCAGGCTTGGTGCTAATAAAGTGCCATCAATATCAGTATCTGCTATTTGATTTTTTCAACAGAAGCATACAATGTTGTCAAGCCCAAATATTGTTCCTTTCTCAAAATTTTCTGCATGTAATAGAAGTAGCATCATGGGTGTGCACATTTGTGAATTCATCTCTTACGGCAGATATCAAACTGCTTTCCAAATCAGAAATTAAAAAGATAATGAATCAACACCAGTCCTTGGTGTTGGCAATTGCTTTTTATCACCTGGAAAAGTTCTTCATAAGCTGTTCTGCTTTTTGATGACATGGAGTAATATTCCAAAGGCAAAAATTCGTCATGATAAAATGCATGAACTGTAAAACACTAAACATACAGAACTGGAGTGCAATCAAAAGTTTCATCCATAGTTATTATATCAGCTTGGCTCAACCTTTGTAGTCTTGATGGATTGTAAAAAATAAGAATGTTATTTTCATTCGATATATGCATCAAGAAATTTTCACCTCCCTCCATTTCACTGAAGCATCTGGGTATTTCCAATTCAGCAGCTGTTGCAGGTAATGGAGACATCAGTCGTTAATGCTTTCTGTAAAAAACAATGTCTCTACAGATAACAAAGATGGCATCACTGCTGCAGCACTTCAAGTGCTGATCAAGTGAACAATGGTATCTCAGTAAAGTTGATGGATGGATATATTTGTTGCGGCTGCTTTTTTATTCAGCTGACTTTGGATCCTTCTTACTTTGATTTGCTTAGGTAAAGGAGGATGTGAGTAATCTCTGTTCATGATAGACATTTCTGTATTTGCCATCGATTTTCATTGTCCCTGATTACCTGAACGACACAATGAAAATAAATGCTTCATTAACAGCATGTTCATCTAGTCTATCAGCAAATCCTTTGAAGCCTATAACAGTTCTTGCTTTTAAGGTAGAAAATATTTTCACAGCTGCCATTTTCTCAAATGTTTGATTTTAGGGTAATTTTTATCATTTTAAAACTTTACACACACACCAAATTTTTACACATAATTACAATGGTGTTGTCTGCTTGTAATGATTTTCATAATAATTAGTGCACATTTAAAGGATTAATTACTTTGCTCAACTGCTGAAATCTCAGTTTAATGCTCACTTCGTGCATTAAAATTAGCAATGATTCTGTAAAGTTACTTTCACTCCATATCCTTTACTACTAATACCTCCCCACTCAATGTTTGCAGCTGGTATTATGCTTATTGCACATTCAAAGGACTATCAGTTTTATTCCATTGTCAGAATCTCACCTCTACGTTTATTTTATACATCAATTAGCATTAATATTTTGGTCATTTGTGTTATGCACATTTTTTAGAACTATCTAGCTCTAACCTCCCTCAGATATGTACAAAGATGAAAGTTGTTATCTTGTTTATGTTGATAGTAATTATTGCATGTTAAAGGGATTAGCTGAGTGTGATCAACTGCTGGAATCGTACTTCATGGAATGATTAGCAACAATGTTTTCTGTATACTTGTCCCGTGCTTATTTTTAATATGCTTGTATTTTCTGTTTTATGTGCAAACCTGACAGTATTATTATGATGACTTTGATAACACTTACTGCACATTATAAAGATTATAAAGATTGGTTACTTTGCTCAATTGCTGAAACGTAGTTTTTATATACATGTATACCAAATGCATTAATTAGCAATATTTTTATTTTGCACTTGTGCGCAGCAATCTTCTATTCATACCAATGTTTTCACACAGCCAATCACTGTTGTGGTGATTGCAGAGAAATCCCAACAGAGAGATAACACAGAAATGCAGTTGTGGAAAAATGATAGTTACTGATAAACTGGTAAGCCAATTTCTGTAGGGTTTAGTGTCATTTTGAGCAATAATAGGAAGTATGTGGCAGCAAGTGTATTTGGTAGAGGTAGATCTTTGGAAAAACCAATGACCCACAGGAAGCTACGGGTAAGCTTTCTCACAAATCCACATTGGTCAAGGCTAAGACTCAAAGTCACATGGACAGAGGTGAGATGTATGTATAAGTGATCTGTAAAGGTGAGCACCTGAAACCACTTGGCCATACTAGATATGAGATTGGCACCAATTTCATTCAAGACCAACCATACATCATAAGCCATTTAGTGAAAACCCAATACTGATATGACCATCCATTCTGAAGGTGTAAGCAATAACAATGTTTCAAAATGAATAGTGTATAAGCCATACTAGATATCCTAGCTTCACAATTTTCTTGATAAACCAACTGGACAACATAAAGAGGTGTCTGGTGACAACAACATGTCAAATATAACTTTCTGTTCAAGAGATGTAGCAAAAACATTTTCAAGATATCTTTTATGCTGGTTATATTGAATGTCAAAGTGGCACCATTTTCATAAAAGTCTTTTAGTAAAAACCCCATTTTGATAATGACCATCCATTTAGAATGAATAGAAATAACACAATTTGGAAAATGGCTGATGTGGTGGCCATACTGGATGTCCAAGCAAGAGCATTTTCATTTAGGACCAACAAGACCAAGATATCTTCCAAATGGATTATGATGTGTAATAACAGCAAATTCTTGTTAACAGATGACAGATGTTGGACAACAGACAACAGTCTAACCTGTGAGATCTTTAGATATATAACCAGTATAAGTTTTGAATTATTAAGTAAATAAGAGTAGAACATAGACATTTCAGCATTGAAAAATTAATATTTGTTGCTGCAAGTAGTCATCACTGTGGGTTTCATTCCAACATATTTAATATTATACAAATGTACAGGTACAAGGTCTAAATTAATCTAAAATATATGTACATCCAGAATTCAAGTATATTAATTTTATATTATCAACATTTAACCAAAAATGTTGTCAATATTTTTACTGTAATAATTTAAACAAGGGCAGAACTTTAAAACACCTTGGACATAAAAAGAAACAAGATCACTCTACTGAGTAACTGAAAAATATAAGTATTTGAAAGGAAACTGATATACATTCTGAAGCGGAAAAATGTTTAGCAAACTTAGCTGTAACAGTGTTGATAAGGCCTTTAAGAAAATGTATGCATCTTTCTGGTTTAATTCTAAAAGAATTGGGTTGGTCAAATGGTGCAAGACAATTTTTTAACCAAGTTTTAACCGCACTCCAAGTACTACAGTAAAAAAATGTTTTCATGGCCTAATTTAATAATGTGAGACAATACTTTTCAGTATTAATCAACAACATTGTTCTATTAAATAGTAATATAAAATAAAAACTCACTATTATTGGGAGAAATATTAAAAGTCTTAATGAGCATGATGTTTAATACTGATACCTGTGAATCAAAATGAAATACAATCTGGTCATAAAATTCTGTGAATCAGGATTTTGTTTAATTTTTCTGTCAAATTAAGCCAAATTCTTGCAAGAGGTTTTGAGAAGTCACTTAATGGGATTTTTTGCTTTAGCGACAGTGTCATATTTGATAGTTGACCGACATCATTTGTACAAGTTGAATTGTTTTTATAACAAGTCACCTAAAGGGTTGCAACTATTTTCAGTTGTGGCCCTCTTTTTTACTGGATTGGTGCAATTTGTGTAAATTGTAAAGTTCTTCAATTCATGGAGACTCTGCCTAATTAGGTCAAAATTTCTTTTTGAGAGGTTTTGTGTTGAGGGAATCATCACAGACAAGACAAAATGTACTAATGATTATATGATAAACAATTTTGTCCTAATATAATCAAGTCAGCTGAAGGATAAAATTTTAGAAAATAAACTCGGCAGTTAGAGCTTTTGAATTCATAGAGAAAGAATTTTCTGATTTAAATAAATATCCTATGATTTTTAAAAAAATGAATACTTAATTATTTTTGTTTTATATTCCAAAAGAATGCAATATCATTATATCCTACCCTTTTTAAGTTACTTCAAGGATAAACAATTTCATCTTAGGAACAACAGATTTTTACATTCTCATTGAACTATATTTACACATTTATGAGGACAACCTTGCTTTCAGGGTAAGCAAGATTGTGTAATGTTTCAGTACATAATTATAATTGGTTATTTTTATGCTAAATCACACATTACCTAAGAAATTCACATATTATAATGGTATCTATGATATAACCTGCGTTTTACCAGGGATATGTTATACCAAGGCTTCATAAAACAAGAAATTATAATACAAGCATCTTATATTTTAGGAAAATATACCTACCTGTCTTCCTTCCTCGTGTAATAGTCCTCTGTCCAGGTGGCTTTAGTTCTGTTGTACAGCTCTATCAATGTTGGAGTTAGGTTTATGTTTAGAACATCAGGGGCTGAAAATACAACACCTTTTAAAATTTCTATGCACACACAAAATACCTTTTTATTAAAATTCTTTCTTATAATAGTGCTGTCAATATGTAATGAAACAGAATAGAAAAAAATATGAAGGTTGCAATAAATTAAGAATAATGGATGAAGGTTATCAAAACCTAAAAAAACAAAATGCTTATGTGTAAACATGAATCCGAGCACTAGAAGTACAACTGGATTACAAACCAGAAGACTGTAAGAAACTTTTGAAGGAGATCAACATGTTTTAAGTATTATGAATCAATATAGCATATACTTCATGCATGCAAAGTGGTAATATAGTACGCAGACTGTAACAGCAATCGTCATCCCACAGCCTTTCATATCAACACTGCTGTAGCTGAAACCTTAATCTCCATCTCACAAAAGTTCATGGAGAAGGAGGTTCCAAATGTTTCATCCCCATGAGTAAATTGTTAGCCTACTCAACTTTGTGGTTAAGGATGTAATGGTAAATCTTGTGCTAAAGTGATTCTTGTGATATTATATCTAGATGATCATCACAAAGATGTATGCCATCCATGATGACCAAATCAAAAGGCCAATAGCAATGTCCGTTTTTTTAAACACTTTTAGACATACACAATGAACAGGTGGAGTACAGGCTCTCTTTGTGTGCTGGTTAATTTGTAGTGACTTTCATAGAAGAGCAAGCAGTTTTGTTGAAGAGGCATTCAATGGACATGCAAGGTTGGAAATACATGTTTAAATGTAACCATATACCAGACAATACATATAAAAATTCACAGATGTAACACAACATCTAAGCAATATCTTTCACCAAATTGGTACTCCAAATTTTAAGGTCCATAAGAAGCAAAAATTACATTATACCAAG
>QKMX01048973.1:0-15355 GCA_003401595.1 Venustaconcha ellipsiformis
CTGACAATGTCAAGTTAACGGTGAAAAAAGATGAGCATATGATAATGTTAAGTTTGTTCTCCATTTTACGTAGTGATAAATTTGTTTTACCGTATTTGCTTCAATTTCTTGACTAGAGTTTCACATCTTTGCAAACGGTTAAAAATTAAAAGTAAACGCATGTCTTTGATTTTGCATATTGCTTAACCTTGCTATTGCGTAATCAATACTGCTAATCCTTGCTATAGCGTAATCAATGTGCATATACTAAAGGATGTTTGCAGAACGTACTATCTGTGGTATTTATATATCTGAATGAATGTGTTTGTTGAAGTTGACGGGGTTGACATGGGTTATTATGGGTTGATTAAAATGGATTGGGTTGAGTTGTGTTAATATGGGTTGACTGAAATTGATGGGGTTCATTCCAGTTGATTTCAGTCAGAGGGTACACATCTAGGCTTTATTTCTATTAAGCATCTTTTTAAACACTGCTAGAATGCTTTAGAACACTTTGTATCTTTTAGGACACTTGAAGCGTTGCATGGCTGCTTTTACTTCCTAAATTTCAGAACCAAATTATTTTTAAATATTCGCCAAAACCGTTTCCTTATTTTTATGTTTTAATTTGGATATGCGCACTTCAGAAGATTGCTGTGCCTACACTGCTGAAAATTGATTATGCATTTCAAGGACGGAAAGGTTGTGTCGAATTTGAAGACATTTCTTGAGTACACAGAATCCGTCATTGTCATTATTTGTTTGCCTCAGGCAGCATATAGTTTCCTCATAGTAATCAAACATAATGTTGATTCAAGGACTTACAAACATATGTTAACTATATTTCTTGATTTGCTTTGTTCAACGGTGCACCAAACTCCAATGTGCAGGATCCAAATGCACAATATTATAGATTTCAATCCTGGAATTATGATGACTGTTTCCTATGTATGTACTACCCCATGATAAAGAGCAAACAATTAAGTTAAATATTATATTGGGACGATTTCAGAAAACACGGTTTTGATTTATACACAATGAATAAATAGCTTCCCCAGTTTTCATAGCTTCAGATTACAAAACAGGCCTTCATCCCTTTTCTTATAGCCATTTTCATATGTCATTCATAAAGGTTAAACCACAACCCTCCCAGATTTTGTAGCTTGTTTTGATCACAACATTTGGATATAATCGTACCTGTACATAATTAAGGCTATCCGTATATAGTATTTGTCAAAATGTTTGAATTTGTTCCAAAATATATTCTTTATGATGGTAGAGTGAATATAGAAACCTGGTACTATCTGGCTTTTAACAGCGACATGATTTATGTTCCCTGTCTGTTTGTCTGTCTGCTTGCATATCTACCTACCTAAATATCTTACATATATATTTCTACCTTCATATACGAGAAATGTTTGTATAAACTTTGCAACGGACCACCAACTTCTAACTTTACGAATTTATGCCACACTCTGTTGGAGACATAACCTTTTTAGGGATTCTTATCAACAAATGGATGTTGTAATATAATTACAGTTTTATGTAACTCCTATTATGCTGCACATCTCACATCTTGAAGAGTTTGTTTTGATTATACTAAATAGATGACACGCAAAAGTAAACTCATAAAAAGACTACCGATGTTCTCTCATATGATGTGGCAGCTGACAGTAAATTTTATTCTGTTCGCCTCACTGAAATTAAAAAAAATTGCAGTCATCTAAATAATCGATTATATATTAATAACTTGAGAGACAATCAGTCAAGTTCATACGAAGTTGTAAATACAATCAATACATTAGTTTAATAGATATATGATTGATTGCTGCAACTAGAAATAGGGTATTTTTGGGAAAGAAAAAAAGAATATAAATGTAGTTATTGGAGCATATCAAATAGGTTGGAGTGATACTTACTTTTATGCAATAAAGTGCAAAACGCATATAGACACATAAATAAACCAATTACCCTGTATGGGTTTAAAATGAATAGATCAAACGGGTGGAAAATAAGTTAATTGTTGCCAAGACTGCAATATCTAGAGCCGAAACTGCACTGAGTACATCTACCTTGACACGAAAATTAATACCAGGTTTGGGCTAGGAAAAGAATATCTAGTGAAGAATGATATAGTCCTACACTGCTGGCTAGACAATACAAGTAGGATGAAGGATCTTCTCTTTAAACGACTTTCACACCTGGCCTATTGTCGTCTTAATTACATGGCGTTGCCTCACATCGTTAAAATATCTCGAAAAATGAAACATCTTCAAACGGATTTGTGTTATCTGTGTTATTATAAGGACATTGAATGTTTATCAACTCGTATTAACAATGGGTCATATATAAATATGGCATTACGACTTTGCGAAACATATTTCCAAAGTGTGTGGCACCTACGAAAAAGATAATTTACTGCGAGTAAAAACAAAAACTGACACATTAAAAATACAACATTATTATGAGACTGACAGTCATTTCTATGGATTACAATCTATTTCATCTGCTATCGTCTGCTGGATAATGGTCCGCATGACTGACTGGCTACACAAAGATCTCTTTTAATGCAAAATTTGAAGAATGAATAAACCAGTACTAAAACCCAAATAATATCCATCTCGTGTGAATCATTGAACATACTCTGTTCGTTCTTAGAGTTATTAGATGACTATGACATCACTAGTTGGTCTGGTTTCTATGAGTAGGTGGGGGATGATCATACTAATTTGTTTACTGAACAATGTGTGGCACACTGGAGAAGATATGCCGCATGGAATATCTTGATAAATACGTGGTACAGTTATGAGATTAGCTTCGCTCGTGCTTCTGCACTTCATCTTCAGGTCTACTCTGTTCAAAGTCTGTAACTCCAGTACATATGTAACTTCGCCACATGTAAGATCATTTCAAGACGCAATGTCAACGTTGAAGTCTTTAAAGGATGACTTAATGGAATCTTTGAAGCTTTTCATCTGACTATTCTGAGACCGTGTTCTTTCCGTAGAAGATTTTTTTTGGTATTTGATTATCTGACATATTGCAGATATGATATTTCCAACTCATACATGATTTCAAAAGCATAGTGTAGAATGTCTGCCGGTGTGATTACCTCAAGGTCTGTCATAAATGTATTATATTCATCAGTTTTTGCAGACAACCCATGTGGCATCTGCACACTCTCCAGATTTGGCTTGCATAAACAAGGTCCGAAACACAATGGCTGTTTGAAGAGTGACGCCTCTATGCCACATCACCTTTTCGCTTAGTCTGCCTAAGGCCACATTAGTTTTAGCAATTCTGACTTTGATTGCGATGTGGATGCCATTGACAGTGTACTATTACTACTATAGGTGAACTTGTTTACTACCAAGGAAAGTTTGGCCTTTAACTTTGATGGTAATCTGCAAGCAAGGCTTTCCTGATGCATTATCTCTGTCGTCCTGACTTATACTCAGCATTCAGGGAATATTCTTTAGCAAAGAAAACATTCACTTCTAATAACCTTTGCTCGTATTCAGCTCAGATTGAACAGCTTGCCATCATTTCGGTATCTATCCAAGTGTAATAGTCACGGAAGGCATCGATAAACATGGTAGAAAGCATGGTACTGAATATAGTAGATATCAACTACACAGCCCTGCTTGATTGCAAGGAAATGGATTAGATGGCATGTCGTCGTCAACAACACGAGAGAGAAACCCATCATGGAATTGCCCAACTATTATGATGAATATTTCTGTGCAACGATATTCTTAAGTGATCTTCTAGAGGTATCCAATACTGACTGTGTTAAAGGATTTGGTCATGTCGAACGTCGTGTACATGTTGAGTTCTGTTCCTGGCATTTATCATTGAGCTGACATGCTGAAAACACCATATATGTGGCCCTCGTCTTTTCCTGATGCCACACAGATTCTTAAGATAGAGCCCTTGATGGCTGTTTTGCACACAACAATTCAGCAGAATTATGCCCAGATGGTTGTCGGAGGATTGTTTTTGCATTTCTGCCTGTATATGTGATAGAGGGCTACATCCTAGCACACCTGGCGTATAGTTACTTGCGTCCACAATGACTGGAAGAGGTGATTCAATTTCTATGCCAAGAGCAAGCCACTGACTTTGTACATTTCTGCTGGTATATCATCGGTTTCACGTGTTTTGACATTTGATTGCCGATCATTTTTTATTCTTATTTTCAGTAAGAGTCGGACGATGAGCAAGCGATATGTTATTTTCAGTTTGCGCAATATGTGCTGTCACTGGTAGACAATTGTTAATTGAGGATATTGAAGAAAGTGTTCTGCCCACATTTGAAGTGACGTTTTTTGTTAATGGGCAGTGTGATGCTGTCAGCATCCAGTAGCGGAGATTTTACTGCACGAGACTCGTATATTGTCTTCAAAGCATCAACAAAACATCTTCATATCATTCTTGTTTTTCTGTTACTGAATCTTATCTGCCTTGTTGATCGGTCATTACTCTTGCAACCTCTAACATTGCATTGAAACGTTATCCTGATGTTGTTAAAAGTTGCCTCTTTAGATGACGATATGCTGTCTTCTAAACGGGTGTTTTGCGATGGACTCAGTATTCTGTGTATAGCATGATCATTCTCATCACACCAATCTTGATGTTTGCATATGAGGGCTTTGGAGGCATCTGACCATACAGAGTCTACTGTAATTTACATGGCATATTCAAATTGGAGATATTGAGTTCTCTGAGTTCTTCGTTGCTTTATGATCATCTGCTAGACCGAATTAGAATGAAGAATATATCCTATGGTCAGTTTCGCGTTTTATAATGATATGGCGTTATTGACTTGGACACTCTAACTGTCTCTTGTATTATTGGTCATGACGTAGGTAATAAGGTGTCATTTCTTGGAACGAGAGTACATCCAGGAGGTATTGTTGTTGTTTGGCAGGTGCAAAACCTTGGTGGTGATTAGGCGGTCGTATTTGGCACATCTCTTCAAAGTGATAAGTCAGGCTTTTGTTGCATTTTAAAAAGTCAGTTTTGCCAACAATATGTAACTATATATGGTGATCTATTGAGGTCACCTTGGATTACGAAACTCCAGGTCATTATGCAAATTTTCAACCATCTCATCTGTGCATATCTTTCTCCAGACAGTAGTAGTCTAATTTACATTAGTCTGACATATAGACCTTTTTGGAGATTTTTAATTTTCGAACTAGCTGTGACTTGAATTTAAATCCTAGACCAAATGCACGCCGATCTTCTCTTTGGCTGCTGAATAAGATGGTGAAGTTTGCTGCTAATTCAGAACGTTGTCCTTCCTTAGCAGGGAGAGATTCACTCACGACAATGTGTATATATCTTGAGACAAATTCTACCGCACCTGTGCTGCCATCATGCACTATCAACACCTAGGGAATGGAGCACAAACATTGTCTAAATACACCCTGCAAGAGAGTTACATATGACAACGTATTCCTCAATTTTATGTTGACTATATTAAAATTTCAAGTTCTACCAATTCCTTGTTTATTTATATCAACACATACTATTTGCTATACCCATAGACTAAATCTGCGGAGGAAATACTGCATGTTTCTCTCATATTGCGTTATTGGCCCTCATGAGCGACGACGGATTCGTTTTACACACATTTAGTTTGCAGGATTAGATGTTGCTGTCGCCACGACACGTTAGAATTGTAACTGTCTTGATGACTATAACTCGTTATATGAGCCCGAATCAGTAGAACAGATCACTGTCTCTTTAGACAAAAGTTGGGGATGCAACAGAAAGACGGAACACACGGCTTGTGCTTTTGGATGGAATGAAAGTATAGATGGAAGTCACATAAACGAAAAGATAAAAGAAAAACATGCAAATGTATTCACGAGGGAATGGTGGAATTGATACGCCCGCAGTGGATGCTACTGAACCAATTGATTCATTTTTAAGCATGATAATATTCGTTTTGATAATTGTTCTGTTAATAATAAAGGTTATTTTTTTGGAAGCTCTTATTTGTGTATGGGTTTTTACATATATTTTATTCTTGCTGGTCCAGGTATGACGTTCACACTTTTCGAATTAGCAAATTGTGATTTTTAAATGAACAATAATTTTTAAAAAATTATTTTAATTATGAAATAGATCATAAATTCGTCATATCTTCCTGTCACTGTCTTTGATTATTTATTGCATCTGCATGTCCGTTTGTCTCCAAGCACACATCTTAGTGTATAAACTTCATAGTGTCAATCAATTATTGCAAGTAGCTATGGTTATTTGCATATCATTAATGGAAAGTGTATATGATATATCTTCTGTGTGAGTTAATGCTTTAGTGTCAATCTAGACTCATTATTCTCATCTGTTGTCTGTATTTAGTTATATTTATACTGTGATGGATGACTGACGAAAGGAGATGTTGCTAAGATGTACGCTCACCTTCTATCTTCAGGAAGTGAAAGGCTAGTTATTCTCAATTTAGCAATTCTAAACATTCTGGTCATGAAAGGAAATTTCTGCGGCCGTAACACATTATAAATTAAAGCTAATTCTTAAAATAAAACGTATTTAGCATGAGAATTTCTACATCCCAACTTTAGACGTGTCACCTGATGCTTCCTTCATCGTGTTTCTGTGCCATAAGAAATTTTATCTTGTAGATTTATGTGCAAACAGAGTACATTACTGTAAATTAGAAAAATGTCAAGAAACAGCGATTAGTTCAAACTCTCATTAAATACCTTTTGTAGTATGTATGAGCGAAATAGTCAATGTCATGTCTTGTACCAGATTCTAGCCGTAACACATAAAAAATTGGGCCGTGAGGAAATGCTAACAAAATAACACAAGAGTAATCTGATAAATTCTCAACCTTAACATCACCGCTAATGTGTTTCGACTGAAAGACTTCATCCGATTCAGCTATTCCCGATATTTCGATACAACAAAAAATGAAGTTCTCAATGTACATTACGCGAACTAGGAACGTCTTAACATTCCAGTGGACACTCCTGAGGCTGTAGTTGCAGAACATATCCATTTCAAATTCTTGTTTTACTGATGTTAGATGTGACGCGCAAACTCATCCTTTAACATATCACGGCAAGGGCAAGGTAGACGTGTTCATAAAAGTTACTGAGAAATGCACGAGTAAACTGTTGTCAACCTTTGCGGTAATTATCATGACAGCGTTAAATTCTGTACATTTGTCCCGGCAACACATATCCGGATCTGTGATGGATTTGAATCTCCACCATGGAAACAGTATTAGCGGTATTTGAGTGGCGAGTTATCGCGACGCTCTCGGATACTAACTAGTTACATCATGTAATTTAACGTCACTAATCATATAATAATTAGTGAAAGAGACAGAGCCAAAAACAGCAAAAAATGTGAAATGGTGGATAGTCCGGAAGCACTAGTGGGGTCAACGACAAAGCATCACAATGTATTAATGACGTCGCATCCATCTCTCATCGGTGGTCTTCCAGCTAGTAATTCGTTCGTGTTTCTTTGGAATGTACGCGTGACCTGGAATAATATTGAACTTCCAACGATATGGACCCGATCAATGAAAATATTTGGCGGAAACCATCAAAAGACATGAACTTTGGCCCACACTCATTTCTCAATCTCGATCGAATATGCATCCAATACGGTCGACATCACACGGTAATCAATAACACAATTAATAGTTGGATCAAATATATTAATGAAATTTCCATTCAACAACGTATTTTACTCGCATTATCTGGTAGGTCATAAAAACCATATACTAGACCTTCCTTAACAATTTCGTTCAATTTAATATTTGACGTCATCATCCGAAATTATGTTAGTTGGGCTTCTGCAAGCATTTCCAGGACGGACACGTAGTAGATCTCCGCGGGAGTCCTTCACATTAAAACTGTATTTTGAGGTCAACGTGATTTTTAATATAATGTCAATAGTGAATGAATGTATGATGCCGGTGCGACCTGTAAACCCCTTTTGTAATACATAGTACGGAAATGACAATGTCGATGTGGTCCAGGGTTTATTTATACGAGCACCAACAGCGCTCTAGGTAGGACATTACTTAGAGAACTGCACCAATTGCTAAACATGTTACAATGCGAGTCTTTGATAACATCAAACACGTTGCTGCAGATCGGTGGAAAATTATGAGATTGAGAGATATTCGATCGATTTGAGATTGACAACGACCATAACCATGGACATTTACAATTCCATCAACAGCAGCAATAAGAGACACCTGTCAGTACAATCAGCAATGATACTACATCGACAGCAGCAATACGAGACCCAGTAAGTACAATCAGCAATAAAACTACCGAAGAGCACATAACCGATGCCATTATTTCCAATGCAGCAGTGGGAAGTTGATTATAAATGTGGATGGGATCTGGATGGCAAAATGATATTAGACTAAACCTATATATACACACAATGGAAAAATATAAATAATCATCGACCCCGGTTTTGACATGGACACGAATTTGAAGATTGATCGAAGCAATAAAGATCTTTACTATTATAAGTACCCAGTAAAAGATCATGATATTAAGAACCGAATACATTTAAAAGTAAACGATAGATCTTGGCATTACCTACCATGTTAGCCCATGTTAATCCTTTGTTGCAACTGATGAAAAGCTGACACAATATTATTTCATCGATTGAAAGGAAATATAAACATTCTTTAGCAAAGCTCTCAATGCGACAACGATGTTTAGGCTTGTCAGAATAGTGAATGTTCGGCTAGATCTTTAGACACTTTATGTGTTTAATAGAGTTTGGAGACTTCAAAGCGCATGATATTTCGGGTCTCGCCTTTGGCAACAGTTAAAGCGCGTTCGTTCAATAATTTGGGTTTACTCACGATTCCAAAGTTTTCCAAGCATTTGCGGCTGTTTTTATACGAAATGAACTTGCAACAATGATTGTCCGCACGAGAAACCCGGCGTCATCAACAGTGTCTTGGAAACATATTTGGAACTCATTGCGTGACACAACTGGTTTCCCATTGACATCTCTTGCATTTTGAATCTAACGGACTTCCACGGCTATTTTCAAGTTTTTGATTATTTGTATGATGGTTTAACCACTGAACGACTACTATTGTTTTATTCAACGCTACCGACGAAAATTTGAAAAAATTGCATCTTCATTTTGAAGCGTTTTGTGTGCGTCCTCGAGCGTTCACAAACTCCATGCGCGTTTACGGATTTTACTTTTTCACATGCAAGGTACGCTTGATGTTAATTGAAATGCTATTAATGTTTAGGGACATTTTTTAACCCGAGGCTGTCCTGATGTGGATTTGAATAGGCTTTCCAACAAAGTGGATTTGACTGAGCATACCAGCTAGGTTGTTCGCATCATCGACCAATATAAGCATGTATTTTTCAAATGTCGAACTAAAAAAACTTAGAACGAGTCTAACTTATACATATTAAATTTTGTATCTGAGATGATAGGTCCCGTCGTAACAAACCCTACATGATATTGATGAATTCGATGGAATCAGAGACTCTGACGCGACAGTTGCGCCTGTACAAATTCTCTTGATAATTCGTACAATCTACAAACGATATTTGACATGTGGTTAATAGTTACAACAAATGAAATTTATAGAAGGGGTCTGTCAGAGAATTATCTTACTTGTAATCTACAAGGGAGCGCTGGTCATCATTTTGAGAAAAGTGTTCACGGTGCTGAGAAAGAATCCAAAGCAAATATTTAAAAGGGATCTGACGATCCATTACAATCTAAGGAAATAAGAATTGTTATCGTCATTTTACTTTGTTGTAAATACAACGAACATGAGTGTCGCTTATGAACCAGAACTATACTGTGATTTCAATTTTCATTGGGACTCTGAAAGGTTACAGGCAATCTCATACAATCGGTATAAGAGTCAAAGTTCTATTTTGAGGGCTTGTAATCATTTTGTGTTGTCCTTTCCTTCTAGTTGGTTTGTTGTCTCCGGTTGTCTTTTCTTAGACTGATCAGATGCTTATGGTTTATAACAATATGTTTTGGAGGAAATACTGTAGATGTTGTCGAATTTGCAGGCGATAAATTTGTGGTTCCTTTCACTGTTTTTGCCGTTTCATTCCTAGATACTTTTTTCTGGGTTCTTTCCCGTGTCTCAAGAAGATTTTTGAATATTTCATAGCACAGCGTATTGTCCCCAGGAGCGGCGAACTTTTACATCTTAGTTACCACTCTCCATTCGTGAATAGTAAAATCCACGTTTAATGGGCTACGTTTGACTTCAATATTTAGTGACGAGATAGGGAAAGTTGTGCTCAACCATTTCTCGGAAGTTTGGAAGTTGTATGGTTTGTGTTACAACTCATTCAAACAAAATGTTTGGCTATTATGTTTACTTTGTCCTTATTGAATAAGGCATCTGAGATCGTTGCTTTTATTGCTTTGCCTTTAGTCTCCTCAATATATACCAGTACTGTTTTGCATTTCTTTTGATATCCCACAACGAACAGTAACTAGGCCAGTTGTTCTGTTTTTGCGGTGAAAGTGACGTTTTGCTACATTTTTATTTTCTTTATATCTTACTAAATCTGAAGATAAGTTAGAATCCTTGAATTTGTTTCGTGCCCATTTTTATGTTTGCTTGCCTGCTTGTATTTGTCATTTCACCATGGGAATGACGGATCTGCACTCATCCACCTGTCTTGAGGATGCTCAGGGTTTCCGCTGAGGACAGAGCTTCATTTACATTTTTGTTGTAGATATTGGTACTTTCGTCTTATATCTGATCCAAAGCCCTGCCTTCACGGATATTACGGAATGCAACCCAGTCATCTTTGTCGAATCTCCACCTGGCATATCGGCTTTTTTTATTAATGTGTGTGGATACATTAATGTTGACTATTGCAGGGAAATAATATCTGTCATGTGCAATAATTTGATCAACTTCCCTGTTAGCTATTTTAGCTGTGTTGGGCGATCAGATGTTTAAATCGATTTCAGACAGTTATAATTTCCCTGACCGATTCTGGTGCGTGCTCCGTTATTTAGTATTACTTAGTTGGTCTGTGTGATCCAGTTTCCGATTATTTATCTAGGTGGTTTCCACCTCATTGTTCTCTTTGAACTCTTCATATGGTATTGTGTAATCTTCTGGGTGTTTAGCATTTGAGTGGATATGTATTGTGTTGCGTGATCATTGTTATCTCCATAATCATGTATATTATAATATGGTTTCTACTATTCCTGTGTTAGTTATACTTGACTGGTAGTCTGATGCATCAGTGTCATTGTATTTCCTGGGTGATTCCAAGATGTAACACTGGGGATGGAGTTACTAGCATAGATTGCTAGAATTGTTTAAGTATTTTATTGTAAGCATGCTGTATCATGTTTGTTTGCTTCTATCGGTTAATACAATTAATTTTGATTATTACATATATGATGGTTGTAGTTAAATTTACGGTAGTTCCAGTGCCGAATACTTAACTTTTGCTTTATGTCCCTATTACCATTTGAAACAAGTAATTAATAATGTCGTCAGTTGTGGTTATTGTCACTATGAAACTGCATGATTGTGTCTAAAAGTTTTCCCAATAGCTAAAAAGGTGGTTGTATTGGGCTTTTTATTTCCTCTGTTGATTGCGTAATGCCATACATGATATCTTTGATGTATTTTAGGCAACGCTTACCAGTAAGCACTTAATCGCATGTAGTTTGACCTGTTTATTGCTAACATTGCCTGCAGTGCTATCGCTACTGTACGACTTTGGTTGTTTTTGTGGGATTCGATTTGTTGACTATCGGCATTGCCTATATTTTTGTAGTGTGTAAAACGTAACATTAGCATTAATTGTTGTGCTGATACATGAAACTACCTTAAGTGCTTGTTTAAGGGTTGTACAGAGGTTAATCTTTACGTCATTCTTCTTCGGTGGTATTCCATTTTCTTCCAGTTGTGCTTAGTTGGTTGATGCTATTCGATTGTTTCTTCCTTCCCTTTTCTTGTTGACGTCGTTTTTAGCCTTGTAACAGGTGATGTGACCGTGTTACACGAGTTGTATTATTTATTTCCGCCTCTTATGGTGAACTGGCAATTGCATGATTTAGGCCGGTGGGGTCCTATGCATCTGGCACAGTTTTAACATTGGTATTTGCATTTCAGTTGGTGCTGACGATAACATTAGTTACACGTGGGCTTGAAGCTGTTCTCCCTGGTTTAATTCCACTGTCCGTTACATCTGCTACAAACTATTGTTTTGGCTTTGCTGTCTTCTAGTTGGTGGTATAGTCCATACGGTCATCACCTAACAAAGAAAAGTGTCACTGTAAAGAACTTCAATAGAGCTACATATATTTCCTATCCGGACTTTATTCTCAGTTACCATGTAATGGACGTTGTTAATAAAGTATCTGAGTTCTTGTATTAATTGTGAGTTATTTTTGGCTTGTGGATTCTCTTAAGTTTAAGACCTTTCTTGCATTTAGTTTGTGTTGGTGTCTCCTTGATTATCGTTTTGGTGGTAGCTTGAGTCTTGGAATAACACGTCGCTTGTGTATTGGAGATTAGTGACCTGTGCATGCTCATGGTTACTTGGATATATGCGAGAAGTACGGACATCAAGAAAAACTTACGTTACAGAAAACTTTAAAACACCGATTACAACACTGAACATAAATGTTTATCGGACCTAAAAGAAAATGTCTCTACTTTTAAAAACAAACACAGTGTATTTTAACAAATGCCACAATATATTGCATACATATCTAATACTTTAATTTTCCGTAACAATAGCAACAAGCACATTCATTCAGATATAACACATATTATTCCAAAAGCAAGGTAGGAAGCATTTGTATACACGTTGCTATATCAGTATATACAAACACGCACAAGAGAGTGAACAAAAATTGTGATAGAAGAAAGAGAAACACGTACAGATATACACACACGAAACAAATAAATATCTTGTCAGTTGATCAGTTTCATTTACATATAATTTTAAAACTCTTCTTTTCTTAGTCTTTCTCGCAACTTGTTTATGAGCTTTTTTGGAGCCTTGTTTAAGTCTCTTTCTGCCGATTTCTTGCCGTGGCGTTGAAGAGGAAGCTATGCTTTGGTAAGACGCGTGCAGCGCATTTATAGACAAATCTCGGCAAGCCAGAAAGGAGTTTCCACTTTGAAGCAACACATTTTTGACAGCTCTAACGAAGACTTCTTTGGGAGTTTCGATGACGACAGTTTGGAGAACCTTTGTTTCCTTGCGTCAAAGCGGCATATTTCAAAACTACAATCCTCGTGTTATCATCGGTTGTGTGATGAAAGCATCTGTAAGATTTAAATATACACCAAAACTATGCTCTCGTTGTCGATCGACGTCATGGTACACGACTTACAAGTCGCTGGAGAATCTTTTTCGAAACTGTATCTTCACCGTGACCTCGCCTTATGGGAATGGATTATTTTGTCCCAGATCTCCTTTTGTACCAATGCTAAGAAATACGACTTATTGACAGGCGAATAGTCAGGATGTACAAATTCAAAGGGAGTGTGGTACATGTTAACACCCTTTCCTTAATCAGCCATGGCAGAATCAACTTCGAAAGAAATGATACACAGTAACGGCACGGCTTTGTGTTCCGCCACATCCGAGAAAACAATGATCAAATTCATTCCTTCTTTCAATTTCATCTCGTATTTCAAATACTTGAATAAAAAATCCCTCGCTGGTATTGATGGCTCTTTGGGACCCTTAATTGTGACTCCATCCAAAATAGATTACAACGCAGGAATCCTTAAAAATGGAGTATCATATGACGAGCATTTGGATGGTAACTGATCTTTACAGGTTTGTTGACTTTTTTCCATGGCTTTGCTAAACTATCTGTAGATCATGGCAGCAATCATTTCCACCACATGTAGAAAATTAAAATAATACCCGACAAGAATTATGATGCTATAGATGTTCAATAGAGAATTTTTTTTTTTTTAACATTCGTACATTAGAGGATAATTTATTTTCAAGTGTTATTGCACTTGTTCGTTCAGGATGTCGACGAAGAAAGCGTTTTAATCTTTGTTGGTCTTTTGTACCTGTGTGGGATGAACGATTTCTACATTGCGACTTCCCAATGAATTTCGTAATCCAATTAGAGGTAAGATGGCCTTGAAACAACATACTATGTTATTGGGAAAAAGATCCATGAAACAGTCCCTGGGTAAAGATAAATACAATTGGTTGTTCATAATTCGATGATTATTCTTTCTGATGATTTACACGATATCAATGAAGTTTCCAAAGTTTGCAAACGAGCCCCGTTGCTGATACTATGGTTCTGTGGGTGACTGGTGTAGGTCGTAAGGGTTCTCAATGTGACTTAAGTATTTAGAGAAGGATCCGGAAGAAGGTAGAAGGTATCCAATGCAACTACTGAGTACAACAGTCCAAAATTGTTCACTTTCATGTTGCAATCTAATGTTGACGATGGTCGCTCCACTTTATCAACACATCACAAAGATTTGGTAGAAAAATACGATTGTCATTTCCGACATATGTGTTCCAAACCATACCCAAAAGGTTTGGTTTTGGATATCCTGAAGAGCCACTTCCTCCAGGTTTCAAATCGATTTGTATTTTTGTTTGAGTATCGATTCTCAAAAATGCCAGTTGCGAAAAGCTCACTATATTAGCCAAAACATTTGGTTTGATGAGGGATGAGGGATGTGAATGATACCTTGAAGTAACTGGCGTGCGATAAGCACGAACCAAAGTTAGACATTTTTGAGACTGACTTTTAAAACATGGGCACGCACTTGAGGATTTTTTCGCGACTGATGCAGAACAGAGCACGAACGAATTTGACTAGAAGATGATTATGAAAGTTAGTCATATCGACTACTGAGAGAGAAAATAAATGTCACAGGTTTGTAAAGATTGTTCATGCACCAGTCGCAAATAATAGGGGGAAGTGGGATTTAAATCAACAAGTAAATATGCATGACGAGTTTGAGTGGCATCGACATACGCAAATAGCCGCCAGAACTCTTAACTGTTTACACATGATGTTCCAAATGCGCCAAACACTATGGTTCTTCGTATCAGTCTAAAGGTATTTTTGTACTAAACTTATAATTTTATTTTACTGAAGCTGTAAGGATAGGAATGAACACGTATGCAAGCTTATAATTTACATGGCCAATCAGGTCGGTTCTGAGGATGTAGTTTCCGCTCAGTGACCTAAGCAAGCGATCTACAATAGAAGCAGTTGTTATTGTTACCACACGAGTCGGTGTACAAGCAAACAAATCATTCGATAGATCTTTAAGTCGTAAAGGTATAATAGTCTTACAATCGTGTTACGTGTAGGCTCGTATAAAAATAACAAG
>QKMX01048976.1:0-13809 GCA_003401595.1 Venustaconcha ellipsiformis
ATGACTGAAAAATTGTTAAAGCTACATTAAAAATTAAAAAAATACATGTATACACACAGACACACAAATGACTATAATAACCTTTGAAATGATACCAAAACTATGTTACTGTGAATTTGGATACTTCTTATTATTTGGGTAAATTTTGTACAGTTTATCATGATAAGCACACTCCAATCATATCAATAATATTCATATCATGTTTATATACATACAAGAATAGTGAAGTCTCTTTGTCATTGTTGGGTTATCTCTCCTCTTTGGAGGTTCGTTGTCTCTTAACATTGTTGCCCTGAATGGCTTGTATGCTAGAGTCATGTATTGAGATTGATTTAATGCATAAAAGCTAAATGGTAGTAGAACCATGCCTAGCTGTAATCTTCCAGGTAGATATTGGTTTTAAGATGGTTTTTAGCAGCTCCTTCCTTGACATAATGTGTTCAGATATAGAGAAATATGTGTGCTCCAAAAGGGATATTTTGGGGAACAGGTTTGACTTAAAAGAGGTGGGTGTGCTTATTAAGGCCTGTGTAGGTATTACACTGAATATGATACATTTGTGATTTGGTGATGGGCTCTTTTAGTTGCTACTTAGTAGTCATTGTTCGTTGGGTTTTATATCCGTGGTTTGTAACAACCATTAAATCTATTGAATCTGGTACCTCCAGAAACATTTTCAAACTTCATGGTACTGGTGTTCATAGTACTCCATTTTTCAGTACTCCAATTCACAGTGCTCCATTTCAAATTCACAATATTCCAGTTCACAGTACTCTATTTCACAGTATTCCAGCTTACAATACTCCAGTTCATAGTCCTCTGGTTCACAATACTCCATTTCACAGTGCCTGGACTTAATGTACTTACATGTTTTGTTCATATACTGACCCTGCAACAGGTCATTTTACAAATGAAATGAAAACAAAGCAAAGCAAATGCAAAATGTAGAAAATGGACAGCACATATGCAAAAAGGAAGAATGATGCATGATAAAAGAAAATGAAATGAGACATGATTACATGTTATGATTTTGATTTTAGATTTAAAGATCTATTTACCTGTATTGTATGCTGAGATGCAGAATGTTTAGTCAGATGCCTTTGTGCATAATTATCCATGATCATATTGTTTACATCGACACATCGTTTTATTACCAACAATTACACCTTTGATGTGATGATACCATCACTGGTAATTGATCTATACTTTTATTTGAAAGAAGTAAAATAGGTAAATTATTGACAGATAATGCAATCAACATGTACATTTTTATCTGTATTGCTGTTGTGGTTATATATTTATTTTTTTGTAATTCAGGCTGTCTTTTGAATTGTATGCATGTTATATTTTAAAAAAGAATACTTTTTATTGTATATGTTCTTTCTCTTTAACACTAATGCAGTACAGTTGAATGAAAGTGCATGAAATTGATGAATGTAAGTGATCAATTCAATATTAAAATGCATTTCCAAGAAAATAAATAAAAATTATCTGAAATGCAAATGTGAATGGAATGCAACCAAATGCAGAATGAAGGCAGATAATGTGCAGATAAAATGTAGATTTGGTAAAATTAATAGTTTCAGGGTCTTATGTATACCAAGTACAGAGCCAAGGTCTTAAGTATACCAGGTACAAAGCCAAGGTCCATAGTATATCAGGTACAAAGCCAAGGTCTTAAATAAACCAGGTACACAGCCAATGTCATAAGTATACCAAGATCTTAAGTGTACCAGATACAAAGCCAAGGTCTGTAGTATACCAGGTACAGAGTCATGGCCTGTAGTATGCCAGGTACAGAGTCATGGCCTGTAGTATGCCAGGTACAGAGTCATGATCTGTAGTATACCAGGCAGAGTCAAGGTCTGTAGTATGCCAGGTACAGATCCAAGGTCTGTAGTATACCAGGTGCAGAGTCATGGTCTTGTAGTATACCAGGCAGAGTCAAGGTCTGTAGTATACCAAGTACAGAGTCATTTCCTGTAGTATGCCAGGTACATTGCTAAGGTCTGTAGTATGCCAGGTACAGAGTCAAGGTCTGTATTGTGCCAACTACAGAGTCCATGGTCTCTAGTATACTAGTTACAGAGTCAAGATCTGTAGTATACCAGTTGCGGAGTCAAGGTATGTAGTATACCAGGTACAGAGTCAAGGTCTGTAGTATATCAGGTGCAAAGTCAAAGGTCTGTAGTATACCATGTGCACAGTCAAGTTCTGTAGTATACCAGGTGCAAAGTCAAGGTCTGTAGTATACCAATTGCAAAGTCAAGGTCTGTAGTATACCAGGTACAGAGTCAAAGTATGTAGTATATCAGGTGCAAAGTCAAGGTCTGTAGTACACCAGGTGCAAAGTCAAGGTCTTAGTATACAAGGTGCACAGTCATGGTCTGTGGTACACCAGGTGCAAAGTCAAGGTCTGTAGTATACCAGGTGCAAAGTCAAGGTTTGTAGTAAACCAGGTGCAAAGTCAAGGTCTGTAGTATACCAGGTGCAAAGTCAAGGTCTGTAGTACACCAGGTGCAAAGTCAAGGTCTGTAGTATACCAGGTACAGAGTCAAAGTCTGTAGTACACCAGGTACAAAGTCATGGCCTGTAATATGCCATGTATGGTGACTGGGCCTCTAGTATAAGAGGTACAGAGCCAAGATCTGGAGTATACCAGGTACAGAGCCAAGTCTGTAGTATAACTTATACAGACTCATGGTCTGTAGTATACCAGGTACAGAGTCAAGGTGTGTATTATGCCAGGTATAGTGTCAAGTCCTGTAGTATACCAGGTTCAGTGTCAAGTCCTGTAGTATACCAGGTTCAGTGTAAAGGTCTGTAGTATACCATGTATTGTGTCAAGTCCTTTAGTATAGCAGGTATGATGTTAAGGCTATAGTATACCAGGAACAGAGTCGTGGCCTGTAGTATACAGTTACAGAGACTAGGCATGCAGTATACCATATACAGTGTCAAGGTCTGTAGTACTGTAGTATACCATGGAACAGTGTCATGGTCTTTAGTATACTAAGTACAGATTCAAGGCCTGTAGTATACCATGTATGGTGTCAAGGCATGTAGTACAGCAGGTACAGTGTCATGGTCAATAGTATACCAGATATGGTGTCCAGGCCTGCAGCATACCAGATATAGTGTCAAGGTCTGTAGTGAACCAGGTACAGAGGCAATGTTTGCAGTATACCACGTACAAAAATGCTCCAATCTCTTTGGTAGCTTTTGCTTGATGTCTTTATGAATAAAGCATACAAAATACTCAGTAATCTTCTTGACTAAAGATTTAAGAATTTATAGATTTATGATGATGAATCTCAGTGGAAAGCCATTATAAATTTGTATGGTTGAAGTGTGTCTCACCAGAAAAGCATACACTAAATAAGGTGATCACCTTGTCTAACAGTGTTTGGCTGACATTTTATACAGGTGAAGGTTAGTACTAGGGTTACAATTTGGGATAATTAAGGTCAGAGCAGATCAAATTTAGTGTTCTGTATAAATATTATTTATTTAATAATTCATACACAGCTTACAGTCCCTCATATCTAAATTTTGTGTTATGGTGTTATGATACTTTATCAGGTCGACCCCAATGACCAGGAAAACTATGTGCGGATGATTGAGCTATGGTTCCAGTTCTGTATGATATGGTCCATTTGTTGTTCTGTGGATGAGGAGGGACGGAAGAAAATTGATGCCCATATCCGTGAAATGGAGGGAACCTTCCCCAACAAGGACACAATCTATGAATATTATGTAGATGCCAAGAACAAAAACTGGGTACATTGGGAGGAGAAGCTGAAGCTTGGCTGGAAGTACAACCCAAGGTAAGACTAACAAAAAACATATGTGTTTCGGGCCTGCTGGCTGGCACTGTTTTTTGTTGCATACCTTAGCAATTTCTTCCCCATGATTAAAATAATAAAATAATTAGAAAAAAATTATTTCTTACAAAAATTCCCTAAATTAATTTGTACATCTGACTGAGCTGGTTTAGCCCAATACTTGAAGTACTTAGTACATTATATATACTAAACATTATAACATATATAATGTTTAAAGAAATAACTATCACCATACCACAATTTTAAAACCAGTGCTATAGGAAACATATTTGCTTCATTTTTTCTGAAGGGACCTTAGGTTTTGCATTGGGTTTCTTAGCTTGTTTATGTTTGCTGCAAGAAAGCTAGATGCATCAGTCAAATTTGAATTAAATCTTGTTTGTATCTCTCAAAAAATATTGCTCTGTGGTTGGCTTTGTGTCTAAACAGTGTACAAAATCTAGATCATAAAGACCTACATATATGTGATACACTATCCATCTTGATAGTGCATGATTTCATGTTATTGTATGATATTTCCAGCCTTCCTTTCTTCAAACTGGTGGTGCCAACAGTGGACACAGTTAGGTATGAATACCTGACATCCAACCTGATCAAATCTTTGTGCCCTGTCTTGCTTGTGGGTCCTGTAGGAACTGGAAAGACTTCAGTTGCTGAGACCACCCTCACAAAACTTGATCCAAAGACATACAGTCTCCTCACTGTCAACATGTCAGCACAGGTACTAAGTTATCGTTTGTACCAGGGTTAGGGGCAGTCAAAAAAATTACATTCTGTAAATATTATGTCTTACCAACAAATGAAATTAAAAAGTCTCTGAACAGACTTTGTTCTAGATTAGCTTTGAAATAATGACTCTAAATTCTTACCCTAATAAAAGTCATTATATTGATGCATGACTATCAAAGGAATATCCTGTACTATCAGATAATGTTCAAAGCATAGTAGACATTTTGAAAGTACTAATGCATTGATGTGTATATGTACTGATCCATTAGTTCTTACTTGTGTTGTTATGTGTCTAGGCTCGTACAAACGTAGCAAGAAAAGAGTGAAGACAACAAAATTTAACAAAATAATTTATTTCCCAAGGAAAACAAGTTAAAAATTAGAAAAAAGACTTATGGTTTATGAATCATGTCCAAAATTAATCCAAGAATTAAAAAATAGAGTTCCTATTAATGAAAAGTCCTAATGAATCTGTGTCTGAGTCCCAATGAAATCAAAACGGAGGGCAATGATATATGTTGTGATCTTCAGAGTATTGCTGTGTCAACAGTTCCTTGTTTAATCACAGAAAACAATATTCCAATTTAGAATTTCTGAATAAATTTTGATAAATTTCCTCATCCAAGTATTTCTGTATTTTTCAGGGAAGGAATCATTAATAAAACAATAATTCAACTCGAACTGGTCATACAAAACAATACTAACTACTAGTAAAACACAAAATAGATTCCCATATGAGGGTAACGTGGTGATCTTACCACAATAATGTAGAAACATTTACATGCTTAACATCATGTACTCTAGGATGGCCTTATCTAAAATCAGTGGTTCACACTCTGGGAAAAATCTTTTTTAAATGTTGTTTACCAGAACTCAATCTAATTTCTTAATTAAGGTCAGCATTTAAATACATTGTTTCTGCTACTGGCTGTTTATCAGGCCAAACAGAACTGAATTGAATTTCTTAAAAATAATTAAATCTAGTAGACAAAATTATCATTACAATAACATGAAATGGAATAATAAAAAAACTAACAACCAAGTAATTAAATTACATATACATAACACTGTGTAATGTTGATTGACTTGGGAGGTGGTGGACTGTTTAATTTTACACATCCGGATAAAAATTCTTATGCACTTGGTGGATACTGGAGGAAGTAGGTATGGGAGGGGTTAAGTAAATTATTATCAATCAAGAAAAGTAAATAAATTTCAGTTGGCTATACCCTAGATTTGATGTAGCTTGTTTCAAGTAGAATAATATCATCTAACCCTTTTTCAACTAAAAGATAGAAGAAGTGAATTTGTAGTAATTGAAGAAAAGAAAACATTGATGGAAACATTTTGGATCTTAATATGTAGCTGTCATAGTCTTAGGATGAACAAAGCATGCTGACCTTTTCGGATATCACCGACTTAGTGATGTGTCACAATGCAACATATAGTCTTCTTGGATCTAGGAAAGGAAACTATACTACATTGTATGGTATATATCTTATTTTTCATGATTGTCCATTTTTATGTGTAAATAATAACATTATTTGTAGCATAAACAAAGTTTAGACAGGAGAGACTAAGGTCTTTGCTGTTGACTTAAATTATACATTAAACAAGTATTATTTTGACTCAAGAGATTGGTCTTTGCTGTTAACTTGGACTGTAAAGATGTTCAGCAACTTAGACTTGACAGATCAGCATCTTTGCTATTGACTTCAATTGTAATAATGTTGAGCAAATTAGACATGACAGGTCAATGTCTTTGCTATTGACTTGAGTTGTAAGCTGAACAGACAACTTACACCTGGCAAGTAAAACAGAAAACATAGACTCAAGCGATCAGACTCGTTGCAGTTGACTTGAATTGTAAGGACAACAAATAGCTTAGTCTTGACAGATCAGGGACCTTGCTGTTGACTTGAATTGGAAATATAAAAAAATATACCTGAAAGATCAGGGTCATTGCTGTTGACTTGATTTATAATTAAAACAAACATCACAGATCCTAGCCTATTTCTGCACGTTTTGACAGATATGCAATGACATTGTTTACTGATGGTATTTTTTATAGCCCATCAAAATGATTAATGTTTAGGTACCATTAGAGTAATTCTGCCCATCTGTTCAGCAATGTACCATATCTTCTTTACAATGTACCATATCTTTCTAGTGAAGTACCATGTAAGCTCTACAAATGTTCCATATGTGGTCAGCAACTGTACCATATCTACTCATTATGTGAAAGAAAAATCTTGTGCAACAAACAATCAGAGAAGAATTTATAATTTGCATGCATTTTTAGTTAAAGCCTTATATACCAACTAAATAATGGTGTTCACCAAGGAATGTTTTTTTCTTCTCATAGACTTCATCGAACAATGTGCAGGATATCATTGAAAGCCGTGTTGAGAAGAGGACTAAGGGAGTGTATGTTCCATTAGGTGGCAAAAAGCTCCTAACCTTCATGGATGACTTCAACATGCCAGCTAAGGACACATTTGGTTCACAGCCTCCACTGGAACTGATCCGATTGTGGCTGGATTATGGATTCTGGTATGACAGAATGAAACAGACACAGAAGTACATCAAGGTATGTAAAATTTAATGCATTAATATGAAACATATTGTGACAAGGAAGTCCATCATGGTATGTAAAATTTAATGTATTAACGTGAAACATTTGTGTATCTCAAAAATGCATTTTGAAATGCATTTCTTTTGTGTTTGTGTTTCAGGAAGTAATCTCATACTTTATTGTTTATCATATTTTTAGTACTTACTTGTCAATGATTAATCCATTGTATCATTGATATTCATATCAAATACCATTTTATTATAAATTGCTTATTACATTTCAGTCACAGTAGCTTAGTAGTTACAGTATCGGACATAAAATCCATACCTGCAAGTCTGATACCCACCCAGGCCAGTCATGTTAGCTGACTTGGTATGTTACTGGGAAATGGCACTTATCCTAGGCTTGACAAAACCAATAATTTGTTAAAAATGCAATTAAAACCACATTACCCCAAAACAAAATATGAGGATATTTGTTTTCATTGCTTAGTAAAGATGTTAGATGACAGTGACATGTTAAGTTAATGTATTTCACATAATATTTATTATACACACCCTTACAAATGATACATCAAAAGGTTTTCAGATGCAATAAGTGTTTACATTTCTTGAGCAAATATATATTATTTTGAGTATGCAAGTTTCCTCACAAGCCTGATCATTCAGGACAAGGCTTTTATTTATAGAATGATATATGTTGTACATTTTTACATTGTATTGGGTTTACAAAAATTTGATATTTTGGTAGGAGAATGTCCTAGAAGGGTAAGACTATGTCATCAGTAACTAAGCCTCAATTTCACCAATATAATTTATGATTTAATTTTAGATTTAAAATATTATTATTGGTCAGGTCCAGGCCAAAATTAAATTTAAGTCAGTCAGTCAGTTTGCTAAAATCAAACGTTATTATAAATTAAATTTTGGTGAACTCAGTATAAATAACATTTGTATCTTTTCAACTGGCAATACTCTGTGGTAGTTAATTTTATAGTTATGAAATTTATGCTGTTTGCACAAGAATACAAGCTCAGGGAGAGGGTGGATAATGATCACATGCTTGAATTTAATATGTCCCTCTCATTTTCTGCACAATGTCTTGAAGATTTGTATACTAAAAAAATGAGCATGTAGTGAGGTTTCCTAGAAATGCATTGATTAGCCAAAAGACAATATTTTACAAAATTGTTTTCAGGATATGTTCCTTGTGGCTGCAATGGGTCCACCGGGTGGTGGCCGTATGGTCATATCTCGCCGTCTCCAGAGCAGATTCAATCTTATCAACATGACCTTCCCACAGGTTAGTAATCTACCTGTAGAAAAATTTCAAAATGGTCTTAAAACAGACTGCATTTATGTACAGTGTATATTTATTTGTATTGTTTTTTCTTCAAGTATGTTAAAAATTATCTGCAGTCTCTTGTATTTAGGTCCCTCACTGTACTTTTAAAATGCTTACAGCTTTGTGTTACTACAGCCAGTGCAAGTGAGGTCAGCGAACAATACTTAATACTTTTGTGTTGAATAATGTTTAATAAATTTGGTGTTGAAAACTGTAATAATTTGGTGTTGAAAAGTTATAATTTGGTGTTGAAAACTATAATAATATGGTGCTGAAAAATAATTTGGTGTTAAAAACAATAATAATATTTCATTGAAAACTGTAATAATTTTGGTGTTGAAAACTGCTGTAATAATTTTAGTGTTGAAAACTGTAATAGTTTGGTGTTGAATAAGGTTTATTAATACAGCTTCTATCTGGAAATTTCTACAAAACTAAGGACTGCAAATTATGGCTACTTGTCCAGTTTTTCAGATAATCTTTTTTCCACATCATTTTAGGATAACTTTATTAAAAGCATGACACTGTTTGAATAAATGGGTCTTCCTATATGCTCTTTATTATGTCCATTATTTTCAGACCTATTTTGTGTTCTTCTTTTTTTGTATCGCATATAATGTTTACATGAAGTATTCACAAATTCTAAAAGTTGATTGTGGGAGTCATGCATATTAATTCTTTGATTAAAAAAGGCATAAAGGGATATTTCATTCAGTTAAAGGTCAATAGTATTCATCAAATTTGATTCTTAATACTGACACCTTTTTGTTGGGAACTTTATTAGAGAATGTAACTTGTATTGGCTTTTATATGTGACCAATTACTCATGAGACTTATTGCTCAAAATCATTTTTACAGGAGTCCCAGATCAAGCGCATCTTTGGAAGCATGATCAACCAGAAGCTTGCAAACTTTGAGGAGGAAGTCAAACCCATTGGTGACATCATGACCCAGGCCACCATTGAGTTGTACAATGGCATAGTTACCAAGTTCCTGCCAACCCCGACCAAGATCCACTATCTGTTCAATCTCAGAGATATCTCAAGGGTATAAATGACATTCTCCAAAATTTAATTTACAAGCTGAAGCAAAATCTTCACATTTTTGTTACTAATGTATATTACAATGATCAAAATTAAAATAGTGATAAGATAATAAATGCAAGATAACAAAATATTGAAAGTCATATCAAGAAAAAGAAAGCACACCTAAGATACAATGCCAGTTTTATTTTATACATTTATGAAAGTTTATGTAAAAGGAAAAGTATTATGAAAGGGTAATAAATTGTTGCATATGCATAGATATCAGGCATAGGTGTAAATTGTTTGTAAGACACTGAAATTGTTAATAAATTGTTACATCTGTATATATCAGATATTGTCATAGGTTTTGTATATTATTAGTAGGACACTGAAAGTGACAACAAGGGAAGATTTTATAAAGTTTGTATTTCATAGTTCGGTCGAATGATCAGGATGCTCTTTATTTAGGATGATGTCATTTTATATTTGATCCATCTGCAAATCCTAATTGTTAATTCATACCTACCCAAGCGTGTAACTCAGTAGCATTGGTATTTTATAGCTGGATTATGGAGACTGGCGGATATTTTTCACAGTATATATTTCTGATAATATTTCTATGATCCTCAGATTGACCATTTTCTTTCAAGGTTTTCCAAGGACTTCTGAGGGCAAACAAGGACTTCCATGACACAAAGACAGCCATGACCAGACTTTGGATACATGAGTGCTTCAGGTCAGTTGAAACAGTTTGTTTACATTGATTTGTTGGGCACAAAAGATGAGATTAGCATCTTTAAGATCAAATTTGCCACAGATGACTGGGCTAACTGATAGTTTTAGAGTGTATTTTAGTATTTATCTTTGTGTATATTTATCCATTTGAATATAAACCTGTCTGTATATCAGTCTATACATTATATATCATTTTATCAATCCTTCTATCTGATTGACTGAACACCTATCAGTTTATTGCTGTATCTGTGTATCTGTCTTTATTAAATGTATAGCTTGCATGCATTTGTATGGGCACATTTATGTTTATCTACTTTAATGTTGAAAAGTACAGTAGGAAGGCATTATAAAAATAGTGTTAAAAACTGATTTGGTTTAGATATTGATTATGTAATTTAGCACTCCAGAAATTATTTTGTTTTTTGGTGTTTCTTTTTCTTGGTTTGCATTTTAAGGTGATTTCTTGATGCTATTCATGGAGTCTTGATCACTGATACATGATGATTCAGCTAATAGTTAGCATTATGTCAAGAAAGGAAATTGCACACACACACACACACACACACACACACATTAAGTGAAACCCTTTAAACCAAAAACCCTTTCGGACCCAAAGGAATGTTCACATGGTTCCCATGCTGGGAAAGTGTTGAGAGCAATGATAATTTTTATCCCAACCATGAAAAGTCTTTGAAACTTGCAAATATTGATGAAAGTCAGGAAAATCCCAGGAATATTCTACCACCATTTGATGCTAAAAATAATAATGTAATTGAGTTATAACTGAACTGATCTGAGTTAAATTTATCGAGTTCTAACCAGAATATTAGTATATTGCAGTATGGATCATTTTGTGCTTGCCATAAATGTTTGTTGTAACAATCCAAATGCTCAGTGGAATAGGTTTGTCTAGTAGACTTTTTTACAGACAGCTCAATATCCATATCTTTGTCACATGAAAGTTACAATTTTGTTGTATCGCATGACTACCAAGTTGACGTGTTCCCTCAGACGCAGGGTGCATATGAAACAGGGAACCAGATTACTCTGCTTGATGACTCAAACTGGCCATGTTCCTTGTTGCTGTTCTCAAAAAGAAATGAGTTGAGAATTTTATGTTCTTTCTGGATTTTACAAATGGTATCAGACTTTCATTTAATATAATTTAATTTTTTACAACAACATTGAAAAGGAGTTCATAGTTGATATCATATGACTGTTGAACTTCGATGTCGTTGTTTGAGATTTGTGAAGTCATGTAACTTGTAACGTAAATGGCGAGTACCAGGTCAGGTTTCATCTATGCCATTGTTTTGTCATGTCTGTCATAGGATTAAAGACACAACAATTATAATGCTTGCCATTCTTGAGAAAATAACTCAATTTCCTATCAATTTCATGCAGGTATAAGTTGATATTACATAGTTTAAATTTGCTAGGCCTGCTAACTCAAAATTTTGGATGTGTAATTGCTCTGACTCCACACTCCAACCTAAATGTCCAAATGTAAAACATGGGGTTGAAATATTCAGAGGAAACCTGGATTAGTAAAATCTTGAATCTCTGAGCTGAACTTAGGTACAAAGCTATTACACAGTGACATGTAGCTTAAAGCATGGGTTTTGGATCTTAAATATAACACAGGAGAAATGGAAAATTGTCATCCCTTTTATTATATTTTAAGAAACAATAAGACCCCCTGTCTCAATACAGGTTTGGGAACTGGTTTATCAAACTAGAAGAAGACAGGTTGATTTTACAGAAATTTCAGTCTTTCTTTGTACAATAATTTATCATTTTTAAGGTCTATAATCAAAGTTTAAATCAACCAATTTGTAAATGTTTTTAAATGATGAAATTTTAGCTAAATTGTCTTAAGGAGTTTAGGTTGGTTGAATATCTTGTTTGAGATTTTATTGGCAATCATAAATTCAGGGTTAAACTTTTTTTGTTACAAGATAAAATTCTAATACTTTGCATTTATTAGGGGTTTATTCATACTGTGATAGGAAATGTTTACTTTGTATAACATGCACATATATTGCTATAGCATTCTTTAGAATTAAGAGTTTAAAAGGAAACAAAGCTAATTTATGCTCATTATGTTGTTTCAACGTAGCAACATAATGCAGATCAGCAAAGTAGTTAGAATTTTGATTCTATACATTGAAGTGGCTATAAATACTAGCTTATAGGAATATAGTCAGACTTATTTCATATGACTATTTTATGTTTTGTACATGATCATCTTTTCTGACATCTATGGGTTCTTTTTAAAAGTCTTGAAAGAGAAACGTCTTTAGAATTGGAAAATGCATGTTTTATAATCCAAAATGTTCTTTACTTCCATTTGTTAATAGTCATATGGGAACCTTGTAAAAACTAATTTCATCCTGGAGAAAACCTGGAAGAAATCTGGGAATTTATATTTAGAAAAGTGTGGGAACAACGTGTTCAGTTTTGAAAAGTTTTCAGTTTCCTGAGGGATGAGAGACATAAAAAAGCATGTATAATTATGAATATTTCATATAATTATGAATATTTCATATAATTATGAATATTTCAGTGCCATTCTGTGTAAGAGTGCACAAAATTAAGAAAGCTGTGTTTGTTTTTGTTTTATTTAAATATGTTTATTTAATGAAGAATCACATAACTAAATGCAGGTCTTCCACATAATTATACTGTCCTCATCACACAAAACATTTGATGAATGAGGTTCATTCATAACTGTACTATAAGTCCATCAGAATTATGAATGATACTTCATGTTGTTTAAATACTATGCATAATTTATAACATTCATAACTCAAGAGCCTGGCATGTAACAGGCGTGGAGCATTGTCCGTTATTTCTTACAGCTGTATCTCACTGTTATAGTTTATATTAATGACTCCATTTCTTATGCTGTAGCAAATAACATTCATCCTTAGCATTCATGAAGTTCTGTTTTCTCTGTATAAGATCTGAAACTTAGGGATTTGTCGCAGGGTGAATCTGACTTTTAAAATACTGCTGTTAATCAATTTCTGTAAAGCATCAGAATCAAGAACATGTACCTGGTTAAAAAAATCCTGATATTTAATTAAAAAACAAGCAAAGAACATTCTGTTGATTATATGTACAAATTAACAGCATCAATTTAAATTAAATACGAAGATAAACCTACTTTTTCTTGAATAGCTTTGGATTTTAAATAAATTGCTTTAAGAGCTGGCTCTTCTACATGGTGCAAAGACTTCAGATTATTTTATTGTTGGCCATAATATGCACTGGCATGCTTGTCAAGTATTGTTGTAACTACGAGTGCCCTTGGGAAAATTATCAGGGTCTTTGTCTCACAGATAACCCCACTTCAGTACTTGATAGCAGTAACTAATCAGTTCCAGCATGGGTCAGGAATTTAGTAGCTAAAATATATTTCCAAGTTTGAATTTGAATTGAGCATCAGTTTAATGATTTTTTTAAAGTGTAAAATTGAAATTTGGGATTAAAACTTATTTGCCTTGATATTAATTAAGGAAAGCTCTCTGGAGTAAAGACTATAGTTGGTATA
>QKMX01048986.1:0-11036 GCA_003401595.1 Venustaconcha ellipsiformis
ACTGCAGAAAAACAAAGTCGATTCGGTAAGGACTATAAGGAAGTATTTCAAGCGGCTGAAAGAGGAAATAGAATCAAAGAAAGATGACATGATTAGAGAGGTCCTAGATATGTTCGACTCTGAATTGGATGGTTACCGAGATGAAAGTTCAACACTATCATACTTCCAAACAACATTCATGGATGTACAGAGAGAATACAGCTTAATTTCGTCTAGTGATAAAGCAGATTTTGTAAAGGTAATGCAAAAGGATGAATAACTTGTTAGTTATTTCACGTATGATACCATAAAACAAATAGGTGCACTTAAGTGCACACAATTTAATAGTCCTCATTGTAGTCAATTTAATTTTTAATTTGATTTTAATTTACATCGCCTGATACTAACTTAGATGATATCTGCATTATTCCAGAAATGAAAACAACACTATTGAGGCATCCGAGAGATAATTTAATTAAGATGGTTTGTATTATTTGCTTACTAAAACGTATATAATTATAAGCAAAATACGTATTTTGTAATATTATATGTGGCTTACATTTATGGAATTGCATTTTAGCTTCTTTTGTTCAATTTAACCAGCGTAAGCAATGCAAGGACAATATTGATAAAGCTAAGCCACTTCTTTATTTAGTACATACAGATTTCCTTCCTCTAAAATATCGATTTTTCTGCAATTACTGAAGAAGATATTTTTCTTTTCTTTTTTATAGACAACTAGGCTATTGAACCAAAGGTGAGTTGATTGATTTTTTCTCCACTCACTGACAAAGCCTGCAAGAGCTTTAGGCCAGAAATTCAAAAAATTACAATTTGAGACTGTTTCTTTTTTTCAGCTTCAATGGCTATTGCATTATGATCTGATTGTGCGTTCCGCCGAAACTTACTTAAATTTGCTCGTTGATGCATAGAAAGACGATGAGCTTAACAATATCATTACAATGTCAATCTGAACCAGATTCTACTATTACAAGACTTTGAAATATGATGTTTCTTTTCTGTATGTCCTCAGTATTTTATACAAAATTTCACTAAACTTGTTTATTTAGGTATGAGGATGGACAGTTTGAGAACATCTTGTACTAATTTCCTAAATTTTAATTACTATCTTCTGTAGGACTACTAGAACACAAACACAAAGATAGTGGTAAATCCTTGTGTAAATGATAGAGAATGGAACAATCATACTTGTATATTTGCTAACACAACTAGCACACATATTTTCATATATCATTTCGTATTTTAATATTTATCAACATAAGTTATGGCACAAAGCAGCATGGCATATAATCAAAGCTGTCAGATGGGTGATATAAATAGATTTAAAAACGTTAACAAAAAATGAGACGACGTTTATTTGTGTACAAGTTTTGGATGGTATCAAACTAGTTGCGTGTACTAATTGCGTACAAGAGACTAACTGTTTAGTTATCGATTTAAAGCATTACAAATGAATATCTTTCAATGTTTCAGAAAGTTGATAATTTGCAGATTATATGTATTAATTATAACATTGAGATAAACATCAATTTGTTAAATATGTTTTGTATGAAAAAATAACGTGTTAAGTATTTAATGCCAGTAAATTGTTACTATTCTTGGTCTTAAACTATGTAACACAAAGAAGCTTACTCAACTATTCTAACATCAACAAACAATTCATTTCTCTAGTTTCAAAATTGACAATTTCAGAAACACTTATTCAATTGTGAATTTGCAAGCCGATCCCGAAGAATAGTCATTTGAATCAAACTGCTATGTCTTACTCAACACATTTTGCAGAGGTTCAGTAATTGCGAAAAAAATGCAACAATATAAATTCTACAGGATTATATTGACCTTGACGCACAATATAACCTACAAATGTGACAATAACAAGGAAAAATTCTGCTTAGCATAAATTAAGCGTCATATCTGCATCACTGAGTCGATCAAAGAATTTCCAAAGGCTCTCCCAGTGATATTTCCTGTTACCATTGTCGATGATGACGTCCTTGATGCACGCATCAAAAGTATCCATGAAATCCATGACTGTTGAGCTATTCCAAAGTAATGTGATTTAAATTTCTGTAACCTTTTTAGTGATTCAAATATTTGTTGATTTGGTGCGCACATACAGATTATATGAGGGAATTTAAGCATATATAGTCTACAGTTTATGTGAGCCTTGCACGAGAAAGATGAAATCGTGAAGTATTTACATTTGTTCGTTTGAATAGCAGAGTTGAATACATTTAATTCCGGAGTCGGTATTTATTGGATTATGTGAATTTATTCAGTGATATCTACTTTCATACAATTACCTTGAAGAAAAGCCTTTTGGATTTAGAATTGTGATTATTTAGTGGTTTTAGCACTTTAACACACATAAATATTTTAATCTTTATTCGGAATATCTTTGGACTGTTTCCATATTATTGTGAAAATGTTAGTACAAGTTAGGATATTATAGGAAATCACAAATTGTAAGTTATTTTTTTAATTCTTTCAGTTTGTTTGATTTTTTATTTTATTTAAATAAATGTATGCGTTAGAAAATTGAATTGAAGTTTAATGTTTCCGGGTCGCGTTACTCAAGTTTAATACCCTAGAGGTAACATCATAATTATTTCATAGCTGTTTCTATTTCTTCCTACTAGAAGTGTTAATGATAAAATTTAAGTCATATTGATAGGTAAATGACACACAATGTCTAACATTATGCTGCTAAATAAGCAGTCTAATGCACAAATAGGTTGCAGATGAGCCTTATGTCTCTTATGATAGGGTTTTCCTAACTTTTGGCAAATGTGACAAGATCTAAAGTATTTAGAAATATCACTTTTCATTTTCCTTGCCGATATAGCAGCACAAATCATCATAACTAAGATTGTTGACCCAACAGAGGCATTGCTACGGCACAAAACGTTGGCCATAACCTCTTTCTTTAGTATGTTGCTTATTTTTCAGAGGAAACGATGTGTAATGAAGAGCATTTCCTTTTTACAATAAGTGCACGAAGATAAGGGTTTCTGATCAGTCTGAATTTTCATTTTTTTTCTCTTTTCACTATCACTTTGAATTTCTATTTGCACCTCCTTTTTCTCCTTCTGAACTTCCAAGTCCATCATTTTTGTCAAGCTGATGCTTTCTGCATTTCGTTTATTTTCCTAATCAAACACAGATCATTAATGCCCAAAATTTCCATTGCCAAATATAGTGACTCAAACTAATAGTTTATTTCTTGTTTTAGCAATATGATTTCGCTTCGCAAATACAACGAATTTCTTTCTAGACCCTAACCCATCCTGGAGAAAATTTGAAACATAGTTCTCAACATTTCACGATATGGCGAATTCGTTTTGGTTCAATAAAGTTCCCTTAAATCTGTGAAATGAAAGAGCTTAACACAGGGACAATATCAGATCCAAATTAACGTCAAATAAATGTTAAGGACAATATGAAAAATCTCTAAAATGTTTTAAAGAAATATAAATCCTCGACGAATCCAAAGATTTATATTACAAACACTAGGTCTCAAACTAAGTAACATAAATCATCAAAATGAATAATTTTATCAAATTGAACAAACAATGTATTCCTTGAAATAACAAAGAGAAAATTAAACAGACACTTACTGTGTTGTGAATTAAATCACAAATAAATTTAAAATCCCAAACACAAGTACAAAAGTATAGGATGCTCAGAATGAATTCAAATAGTCTTGAATATCATGATATATCACAATCCTGCAATCACAGAAGTCTTTGAACATGTTCTCAATAATTCCAATATAACGTGTCTATCTAAAAAAATGATGACTTATTAATTTCAATGAATAATTTAAATAACACATTTATCTCAATTGATATCTGAACAGAGCCTTATATAAAACATAAATGAGCTATTTGTTTAACACGTTACCATTAATACTCAAATATCATGTGACGAGCCATCCAGGAATCATACTATCTCTAGCGGCTTCAACATAAGTAACAAGAACAGTTAAAACCAAACTGGCATTCAATTTCCCAAACATTAAATTTATTTTAAAAGATATAAAATCAAACAAAGTGAACAAAATAATAATAATAATATCTTACACCGTGTGAATTTTTAGAATATTAACCTAAATTATACTATGAATTTCGCAATAAAAAAGCTGTTCAAAGGTATTCAAAAATTAAAGTTATGATGTGTTATGTGCTACCGTGACAGCACCACTAAATAATCGTAGTTCTAAATCCAAATGTTTTCTCTTCAAAGTAAACCCGCCGCAGAAGATCACAGAAGTCATTGAGAGATTCACATAATCCAATAACATTATATAGATATTCAAATTATTGAACAAAATTCACATAATCCAATAGGTACTAACTGCTTAAAATAAAGATTTTGAAATCTGAAAATCAAACGAACATATAGTTTCAATAAATAATTATCTCTTCTCAATGACACTTTCACAGCTGGTACAACTGAAAGCTCGTGGTGAGTGTATTCTCTTTATATAGTCTCTATAAACGTACATAATCAACATTATCTGACTCACCAAAAATTCTCTTATTATTTGGAAAGAAATAACCATACACTCTGGCATTAGCAATTTAGCCGATTTAGACGAAACAGATGACATGGCTAATGAAACTGTTATACAAAACTAGTTGATAGTTCTGTAAGTGAGACTCCGGTGGACAACAATTTAAAATATATCAAGATGTGATTTATGTTATGTGTTTCTGTGTTTTTTCTGTTTGACTTTTGGACCGTGACTGTTAGTTCCATGTTTAGATAGCTAGCAATAAATACGTTGTTAACTTGGGTTGGAGACCAACCAAATGAACCTGTGTAGTGTTTTTGTTATATCCCACTAGATGATAAAAAAGTCAGGTGAGTTGTGTTGCAACATATGTCACGTAGGACGTATTGCCATACAGGCGTCGAGGATATGCATATCAAAAGAGATTTAATTCATTCCTAATTTATATTTCCTATTATTGTTCTTGTTTTAATATCAGTATGCAGATATACGTATACTTGTGTTTAGATCGAATTCGAGAGGAATCATTTGTTTGGATTTTTCATTGAAATTACAAATTATGAACGTTGGACTAAAATATTATTTTGAGGATTATTGTAAAGTCATTCGAAGTAAGAACTACAAAAACAAATTACTTAATACACAACCATGATTGTATATGCAAATGAACTGTTGAGACAAAAGTTGAGTAATTTATTCAATATTACACAGGACTTGAAAGCATAACCATATCGAGCAGATGGTGCAGCTGGCATCCAAAAACATCCAAAAGCATCCCTTCAAAGCAAGAACAATCATTTAAAAAGATGATTTGAGAAACGTTTAAAACATCTCCAGAACACTATGAATATTTGCAATCTCAACCAAAATAATTACAAAACTGTTCGAGTCATGCCATCCAAGTGAAATGATGAAGAAATTAAAATGATAATAACAAGTTTGGGAAAAAGACTAATTACCGGAAAGATAACAGGTTCTACTAACACATATACAGAGTTGGAGACTAATGTAAAAACAAAATGATGTTAAATGAAAAAATTGCATAAGACTGTATCTTGATCAAAAATTCTACAAACATGTTGGTATGATGGAAATGTACTGATGACAATATGGACAAAATTATGAAGCTAATGCCAAAAGTCTTTACGGCAAGTGCAGACTATTTCAAAACTAAAATAGCGAAGAAAGCTAACGCATTAAGGTATTTTAGACGAACTTGATGGATAGACATTACAAACTTAATTCAAAACGGAAGTGTGAGTAACTACTATTGCACTGTTTGATATAATTAGAGCACTGCAAAAGGGTATATAAGACACTAAAAAAAGTTTGATGAACATGTATCTAATTCCCGGATGTGTATTACTGTACTATTTTCAGATTATGTTTAGACATGCCATACGCAAATCTAGATTTTTAAAAAAAATTATCTATGTATTTACAAAATGTGCTTTCATTTGCTGACAAATTTGAAGCATACACGGGAAGATTTGGTCTCATTGTAATATATAAGGACCAGTTGTTGGATATTATCAAAACTGACATAACACCTAAAATTTTAGTTGACAATAACAAATAACACTTTAGTTAACAATTACAGGTTTAGCTATACTCAGACACGTTTTTGCTTTATAAAAGTTTCTTACATAGTTGAAAAGGTCAATATGTCATTCAAATCCGAAAATCTACTTTAAATAAAAAATTTAATTACATTAATATTGAATCAAGATATACAGTATGTTCTTGTATTTATGCTTGTTAATAATTTATTTAGTGTTAGCATTGCATAATATAAAAACAATGAACAAACATTGAACTGAATATGTGTCTAACCTTCACAAACTTAAAGCAACATGTACTTACTATTAGGATATATTATTAACTGGATTGAAACACATAGAAAGAGCTCTTCAGTCAAGGTGTAAAATAAAACCATGCATTAGTATTAAAAATGTTAATCATAAATACAAGAACTTGCGCATGCAAAAGCGTAGTTTCTATTTTGCAGTTTCTAGAACAATAAATTGAGTTAACAGTAGCTATGCTTGGATGAATTTTAGTTAAGGGGATCACATGTACAGGGAGTAATTCTGTTCATCGTATCCGATTCTAATCGATATGATGACAAAAATATTAGTGATGACAAAATTAGTTGAAACGTACAAGGGAACACAGAACAATGAAAACATAGAGCGATTCTTGACGGCGTGTATGTAATATGTCGAGAATAATCTTTGCTAACAAGTGTTTTAAATAATATTTAGGACGAGCTTCCTTTACTTATGGTGCAGATTACAGAAATGGTTTAAATGATCCTTAAGATAATGCAAAACTAAACTTAGTGATCGCTGTCAACTTTCTAATACAAAATTGACATTGGCAGACTGATTGTGAAAATATCACCAAACAGAGCAACCCTCTTTTCAAGCTAAGTGACTTCAAAATGTCTGCGATATAAAACGATTTATGCTTGTCTATTACCTATACATGAGTTTGAAAATGAAGCGTGAATGAACAATACAAAACGTTTATTGCAAGGAGACGCTAATACGAAACTCACGGTACATAATTGGTTATAGTTTTTTTCTTCATCGAAATAATTTTAAAATACCACTTCACTTTTAGATAAAACTGATAATTGCACTCTGTATACACGTGCTCTTCTTCGGGGTTTAAATTTAACATAAAATTTGCAAAACCAGCAGAAGTGATATAAGACAGAAAACAAAAAGAAGAAAAGCTGGAAAACCATGTTGCAACGTACCTCAATCAGTTGCACAATTGTTTAGTGCTGTGTACATATAAATAATTACATTTTTCTACGACTTGATAACTATATTTATTCTCATCGACCCAGCAGAAAATACAACTTGACAAAAGTCACACTTATTCTTCCACGATATGCATGTCTTAAAAATGTGCAAGAGGGTGGGGACGATGATACGAATCATTTTTATTTAATATTTCAATATAACATATGTCGCCAACCAAATAATGTATGCAATACATGGTTTATTCCAACGGTGTTTAAATGTTGTGCATGTTTCGGATATTATATACATTTTTACCTTAAAGAATAAACGCAAACAGAAATAAGTAAAGTACATGTAAACAAGTTATACATTCATCATCTCTGCATATCTTTAAAACTACATACGATTAGAAACTTGCATAGGTGCTGTCTTAAATTAGCTAATATACAACAGTATTTCCACATACAAATCAATGAGAAAAAACACAATTTGCTGCACACAATATATTTATATCGTTTTGATGATCAATTAAGTAATGAAAGTATCATCTCAGATTTATGTTTAAACAAACATCAGTGTGTTTGAAAGACAGTCATAGGGTGCTAATTTATGGAATAACTAATCATGAGAGATAATTGTCTAACAGACAATGAATATGAAAACTTTTAATTATTCCATTATCACAGGTCTGCAGAAATACCTATGGTAGAAAGCGAGCGAAAGATGAACCGTCAAAAGTAATAGTTTCAAAAGACAGAATGGATACATTGTTAGAACTACTGGTTGATATGTACCAACAAAACAATAGTTTCATTATATTTAGTGCCTGTGTGTAGCTTTCCAACGTAACAGTATAAATAAATAATGCAGCTTTATATTAGTGATATATATTTTGATGTATCAGTATGGATAATTGTGAAAAATAAAAATTTGATGGCATAGATTTCGAGAAAATATACGTAGTTTGCTAATCTTATGAAAGGAAGAAAACGAATCGATATTATCTTCACTCAAAATGGTCTTCTCAGACATGAATGCAACGAAAGATTCTCAACAGAAAAAAAAACAAGCTTTAAAGGAAAGTTTAATTTCGTTTTCATTACAAGACTCCAACGTGTCCAGTTTAATGTTTTCTACCAGATAACATGTATCATCAAATACAGACATTACAACTTTGTTCATGATTACGTGCTGTAAGTAAAGCAAATGTATTGTGATTTAATAAGCAATCTTTGTACACCTGGTGGTTTAAGTTTAATGAGACATTTTATGTCTTTGCATTTTTTTCATCCTTAACCCTCTTCAGCGGATAATGTATATAGGTTAGTTTTAAAGCAAAAGGTATATTTACATGCATTGGTGACTAACAAAGCATATTATCCATGGGATACTCACTATTATCATACATTGTATATATCCTTCATGCCACTATGCAAGTTGTTTATTTGGATACAAATGCACAGCAAAACTTTATTAGCCATAAGTAGTCTTATTTCAATGCCGTATTTGTTTTCAACTTGCTATTGTAAACGCACACATTTTCCAGTTTGATAAAGCTAACACAGTACAACATTGGTATGTTCTGATATTGTTATCTTCTTTTTGATTTCTGTTCTTCATCTACGTTTTGTTCTTGCCTACGAATATTTAAACATTTGAAAAAGTTATTTCTGTGCATATCTGTTATGTTGTCCCATCTCGACAAGTTTCAATTACGTTCCAAGGACTGTGTTTCTTGATTTTTTTTTCGCTCTTGTTAAAAGTTGTTCACATCTTTATGCATGGTTTCGTCTAAATATGTTGTTCATATGAGATGTATATTTCTCTCGGTTTTAAACTTAATTGCAGATACAACTTTAAGTTTGGTTTTCTTCTCAAGGAATTCTCAAGTTTTGTCGACAGGAATAGCTGTCTCTAGAGCAAACACAATCAACATATGTAACAAGTATAAATATCGTCAGATGTTTCAAGTGTTTTGTCTTCTTCCTATTTAATTTGTTCATAATTTGCCTCTTTAAAGATGGTTACAAGGAAAGACCCATATAAATTAATGGTATGATCTTTTTGCACTTGCTGCTATTATATATCTTACATTTTATGCCTACTTAGTATTGATTGTTTGCTTTTTTGTCTGTGTCGTACTAATTCATCCTTTCTTCACTGACCAATTGATCAGGATCAGTTATACTACAAAAAGAGCTATAACTCAGCTAAGATTATCTGCACATATATACCAACACAACTTTATATTTAATCTATACCATGATTTAATATCTTTAGATGTTTTCATTTGCAATCTTTGCCGATTCTCTGGGGTTCAGAACATATAAATGTTACTGCTGTTGTGGAAAGGCGATACTTTTAAAGTCACAGTCATTAGGTCACTTTACTTTTATTTGATGCTAGTTAGTTCTAACCGTTACAATTCTCTTCACTCATTATCTCTTTCGAGCTTGTTTTGTGTCCTCTAACAAGCCCTGATGTGTTTTACAAATTTAAAACATTGTTTCAGAACTATTTGCTTCTATTACACACATAAACACACATATAAACACATTTATAGTACTTTCTCATAAACTAGTCAGGGTATACACCATTCATTTTATTTATATGTTAACGCACTCATATTTGCTTGTTTCAATTCAAATATGAATAATTTTACTTAATGTGCAGATTTAAATTTTGATAGTTAATCTATGTGAAAGGATACATTATTATTATGTATTATTAAAATAGGTTGACTGAGAGTCTTGCCATGGTCTGCAGTCTACCGATGAATAGATCTTACGAAGTTAGTTCAGCAAAATGCTCTCCATGTAACCAAAACATATGTAAATTCTTAGACGGTGTCCAAATTCATCGGGATGATTTGAAACAGCAGTGTCACGTATGTGTATATATTTCAGATCATATATTTACCTCTAAAGCATTAGATCTGTATTGTTTACCTTCTGTTTTGTTATGTTAAAGTGATTATCACCTTCCATAAAGAAATATTTAATCTATTTCCATTTTTAAGATTTATAACAACGTACAAAATGAAACCGATTCAAATATTTTGATAAATCTTTAACCGATGAATGCACATGCACGCATTTTACTTTAGAGCTAGTATGTATGAAAGTTCGTTTAAAAATTGTCCTCTCAGGTCTTTATATTATAATAATTGAATCAATGGTATACATAGTTGTATAGACACTTTACAGATGTCATCAATGGGTGAAGCTTACAAACGCCAATGTCTCCATTAATTTTGCCTCTTTCATTGGATGTTGATGTTTGAGTATGGATGATCTACTATATATATTTATATATAAAGTAGAAAGGCATGCTCGTTGTATCAGTGGATCGTTTTAAATACCACATCACCTAGGTACTATATTTTGTAAGATTTTTGTCTCTTTCCTCTCCTGGTTTACAAGGCTTGCAGCAGCGAGAACAGAAATGATAATGATAAAAAAGAAAATCTTGGCGGACAGCAACTATCGGATAGTACAGGTAAGGAACACAGAAGACATGCGGAGAATATGGTTTGTTTCTAAACATGTTAATTAAAATTAAAAGCATACATTTTGTGTTATAATAAGGATATGTGTATCATTTTAATTGATCAGGTAGGTCGAATGTTAAGGGAATTATTTTGGTACTTCGAGAATTTGGTCCATATATTTCTTCCAAATATAATTTTTCTGGCTTACGAAGATGTATAGGAGGAAAGGAACAATAGTAATATGTGTATCTTAGTATCATATATATATATATATATA